>JBBDGP010000956.1:525000-632500 GCA_037952835.1 Lithobates septentrionalis
TATGGCAGTGGCTTTTAGCGTGACCCCGCCCACTGCACCTCCTGTCAGCTCGGCCACACCCCCTTCTTTTACTTTGCTGTCACTTTTGATGTGCAGCTCACCTTGGCTTCCCTGCACCCCCCCCCCCCCCCCCTTTCCTCCTATATACTTCACCCGGCAATTAAAGCAAAACAATAAACTTGGCAAAAAAGTAGAAGAACAGGTTTGTCAATGGGAAGATTCGAGGGTAGAATTATGAATAAATGATATATTACAGGGTGCATGCTGCTTATTTTCCTGGATCACTGATTGCAGCCTTATGGCTGGAGGTTGCTGACTTACTGGAAAAAAGTAATTACAGCACAAACTTTAACCTATTACTGTTTATTGTTTTTCCATCTACAGAACAGCAGTTATTGTAGATTTATTGCAAGTCCCACTGTCCTTATAAATCTGCATTTACAGCGCTCATCAGTATAAAAGCACAGCGTATCTCATCCAAAAGGGATTTGTCAGTTTTGGGTGGATGTTGCCTCATACAACACCTAGTAGCCTTATCCTTGTTCCTGACCATCTCTGGGGTGGTCCATGTTTCTGGGTTCTTTGACTGGACCTGCTGTGGCTAGGACATCACTCTTAGGGCTTCTTCACGCTTGACTACATTTCTAATGCTTAACAAATGCTCCTATAGCGTTAAGATGGGTGTTAGACTCATGTCAATGAGCTGTAGTATGGGCGTAAGACTTACGTTAATGTGCTTTAGTATGTGCGTTAGGATGGCGTCAATGAGCTTTAGTATGGGTGTTAGGCTGGCGTCAATGAGCTTTAGTATGGGCGTTAGGTTGGCGTCAATGAGTTTTAGTATGGGTGTTAGGCTGGCATCAATGAGCTTTAGTATGGATGATAGGCTGGCGTCAATGAGCTTTAGTATGGGTGTTAGGCTGGCATCAATGAGCTTTAATATGGCATTAGACTAGCGTCAATGAGCTTTAGTATGGATGATAGGCTGGCGTCAATGACCTTTGGTATGGGTGTTAGGCTGGCATCAATGAGCTTTAATATGGCATTAGACTGGCGTCAATAAACTTTAGTATGGGCGCTAGACTGGTGTCAATGAGTTTAGTATGGGCATTAGGCTGGCATCAATGACCTTTGGTATGGGTGTTAGGCTGGCATCAATGAGCTTTAATATGGCATTAGACTGGCGTCAATGAGCTTTAGTATGGGCGCTAGACTGGTGTCAATGAGTTTAGTATGGGCATTAGGCTGGCGTCAATGACCTTTAGTATGGGCGTTAGGCTGGCATCAATGATCTTTAGTATGGGCGTTACGCTGGCGTCAATGAGCTTTAGTATGGGTGTTAGGCTGGCGTCAATGAGCTTTAGTATGGCATTAGACTGGCATCAATGAGATTTAATATGGGCATTAGACTGGTGTCAATTAGCTTTAATATGGGTATTAGACTGGCGTCAATGACCTTTATTATGGGCGTTAGGCTAGCATCAATGAGCTTTAGTATGTCATTAGACTGGCATCAATGAGCTTTAATATGGGCATTAGACTGGTGTCAATTAGCTTTAATATGGGTATTAGACTGGTGTCAATGACCTTTAGTATGGGCGTTAGGCTAGCATCAATGAGCTTTAGTATGGGCATTAGACTGGCATAAATGACCTTTAGTATGGGTGTTAGGTTGGCATCAATGAGCTTTAGTATGGGTTTTAGACTGGCGTCAATGAGCTTTAGTATGGGCGTTAGGCTGGCATCAATGAGCTTTAGTATGGGCTTTAGACTGGTGTCAATTAGCTTTAATATGGGTATTAGACTGGCGTCAATGAGCTTTAGTATGGGCGCTAGACTGGTGTCAATGAGTTTAGTATGGGCATTAGGCTGGCGTCAATGACCTTTAGTATGGGCGTTAGGCTGGCATCAATGATCTTTAGTATGGGCGTTAGGCTGGCGTCAATGAGCTTTAGTATGGGTGTTAGGCTGGCGTCAATGAGCTTTAGTATGGCATTAGACTGGCATCAATGAGATTTAATATGGGCATTAGACTGGTGTCAATTAGCTTTAATATGGGTATTAGACTGGCGTCAATGACCTTTATTATGGGCGTTAGGCTAGCATCAATGAGCTTTAGTATGTCATTAGACTGGCATCAATGAGCTTTAATATGGGCATTAGACTGGTGTCAATTAGCTTTAATATGGGTATTAGACTGGTGTCAATGACCTTTAGTATGGGCGTTAGGCTAGCATCAATGAGCTTTAGTATGGGCATTAGACTGGCATAAATGACCTTTAGTATGGGTGTTAGGTTGGCATCAATGAGCTTTAGTATGGGTTTTAGACTGGCGTCAATGAGCTTTAGTATGGGCGTTAGGCTGGCATCAATGAGCTTTAGTATGGGCTTTAGACTGGTGTCAATTAGCTTTAATATGGGTATTAGACTGGCGTCAATGACCTTTAGTATGGGCATTAGGCTAGCATCAATGCGCTTTATTATGGGCATTAGACTGGCATCAATGACCTTTAGTATGGGCGTTAAGGATAGCGTCAATAAGCTTTAGTATGGCATTAGACTGGCATCAATGAGCTTTAATATGGGCATTAGACTTGTGTCAATGAGCTTTAGCATGGGCATTAGACTCACATCAATGAGCTTTAGTATGGGTGTTAGACTGGCATTAATGAGCTTTAGTATGGGCATTACGCTGGCATCAATGAGCTTTACTATGGGCGTTAGGCTGGCGTCAATGAACTTTAGTATGGGCATTAGACCCACGTTAATGAGCTTTAGTGTGGGCACTAGACTGGTGTCAATGAGCATTAGTATGGGCGTTAGACTGGCATCAATAAGCTTTAGAATGGGCGTTAGGCTGGCGTCAATGAGCTTTAGAATGGGCGTTAGGCTGGCGTCAATGAGCTTTAGCATGGGCATTAGGCTGGCGTCAATGAGCTTTAGTATGGACGTTAGGCTGGCGTCAATGACCTCTAGTATGGGCATTAGACTCGCGTTAATTAACTTTAGTATTGGCGTTAGACTGGAGTTTTACAAGCATTAATGACAAATGAAAAAATGCTCCCCAAATGCCCTATGAGCAGTTTTGAAGCGTTTGATGAGCGTTAAGACGTGTTAAAACTGCTTCACAATGGAAAGTGACATCACAGGAAATAAACTAATTTTAACGCCCAGCAACCACACCGCAAACACCTGCCAGAGCGTTTGCAAAGCGTTACTATAGACTTGAATGGGAAGTGTTGAAAGGCTTCAAATGCATCCTGACTCGACATGAGGCATCAATTTTGAAGCGACGCAATGCTAATGCTTCATGTTTTGATAATGTAAACAGCACTGTGTGCTGTCCATTGTATCATTTGCATAGGCGTTTGAGGAGTGTTTTTAATGCCCCTCAAAAATCTGCTTTTAATGCCAGTATGAACTTCCAGATTCAACTTTTTTGTTTACATTATGAAGTGTAACTTCATGATCGCTATGCAAGCAGCAGTGTCAGCAACTCTGATAGGGATATATTAACCTGCAAATGGGTGGGCTTTAATACCCACATGCTGCACATATGCATCACTGCATGGTCCCAGCACAAAGACTGAGCTGTCAAAGACAGTTTCTCATCTCCACCAACAATTGGTAGCCAGCAGAACCAGCTCCAGATCATGTGACCACTGTGACAGCCAATCACAGTGGTCACATGATCGCCAATCCTTCCCTGCCCCCCCCCCTCCGATTGCACAGACCTTATTAAAGAGATGCTAAGGCTGGGTGGGATGGGGCTAATGCCAGACTCCCTGAGGGATATTGGAAGTCAGAGGAGAATACTACCTACCAATATGCAGCTATAATTTAAATTGATACTAAAGGTTCCGATTTTTTTTTGTTTGTTTTAAATAACAAACATGTCATACTTACCTTATCCTCCTCTTCTTGGGTCCCTTACTGTCACCCTGGCTCAACCCCCCTCAGCTGCTTGCTCTGGGAGCACTCCTGTGTGCTCGCTCCCAACCTACCTCTGTGTGACTATAAGACACAACGACCATTGCTCGGCCCCACCTCCTACTCCCTGCTCACTGGCTGTGATTGACAGCAGAGGGCACCAATGGTGAACGCTGCTGTGTGAGGAGAGAGAGACCCAGGAGAGCCAAGGCTCCCATGCACAGCGATGGATCAAGATGGGGTTCAGGTAAGTATTGGGGGAGCTGGGGGGGGGGGGGGGCTGCACACTGAAGCTTTTTTACCTTCATGCATAGAATGCGCAAAGTTAAAGAAAAAACCTTCAGCCTTTAGAACCTTATTAAACCCTGTAGGTAAACCCTAATAAGTAACTTCTTTTATTTGCTTCTTTTTTTTAAATTTGGATAGAGTGAAGGAGGACTAGTTCGTTTTTTTTGCCTTCTGTGTTCCATTGGGAAGATTTTTCTTCACTTCCTGTCCAGTAGCCAAAGCAGTATGTGAGAGTAAATCCCTCCAAAGTGAGGGAATCCCTGGTTGTCATCACTGGAAGATTTCTCCTCTATTACTGTTCTAATGATACCTCAAATTTGGGATTTTCTTTCATTTTCACTCTCAGGGATAATAGTCCCCAGGTCAAATAGAGCGGGTAAATCTCCCTAATGGAGGCACAGAAAGCAATAAAAACCTGACAGGGGTTCTACAATTTATCAAAACATCTAAAAAAAAAGTTTTTGTCTTTAGTTGTACTTTAAGTATACAATTGAAAGCATGTTGTTCTATTTGTTCAATATGTACAAAAAAAAAGTGTCGATCCTGCCAGAAATCCAACAAGTTTCTAACTTCCTGTAGTAACTAACAATGTGGCGCTAAAATGTCAAATGCTATCAGTCCTGCCTGAGTTCTTCTTATGAGCTACAAGACACATCCCAATGTTCTGGAGAAGAAAAGAGGGTGAGGTGTCCTATAGTCCTAACACATTTCTTGCCCTGGGGTGACAACGTTGCTCCCATATAGATACAGTACGGTGAGTGAGCGTTGTTATTCTAGAACAAGAAGTGTTACTGGCTGAATCACCAGGTGAAAATAAAGGGAAAAAACAGACTAAAAAATGAATGCGGTATCTACATCCAAGAACTGATAAACTATAATATGCTACATTTCATTCCCGTTCAAAATGGATACCTATCACGGGAGCAACAGAGAGGCTGCTTCTGGAAATGCTAGTTGCCTGATTGCCAGTGCTGAACCTGGCACTTTAAATCTTTGAGTCACTGTACTGGAACAAGTGAACTGACTAAGATTTCTGACTTTTCCCCTAGCTTCATGATCTGCATACTTGTTCAAGATCTGTAACGGAACCCAGTGGGTCAGCCTACCAACCATTCAAATAGCATTTCAGAAGGAGACTGGCAATAGCAGCCCAATATTCCCCTAATAAAAGTCTTACTGTAAATTATTGATATACAGAACCTGTTCACACTTCTCTGCTGCTCAGCAAGTCCCAAATAGGACAGGGGATGATTTACTAAAGAAAAATTGACTGTGCACTTTGTAGAGTGCAATCGCACTCTGCAAGAGCAGTTGCTCGAGAGCTTAGTAAATGAGGGGGAGCCCGGCTGATTTTCATCATCCAATCATGTGCAAGCAAAAAAGCAGTTTCTTTATTTTCCTTGCACGTGATTGGACACTCTTTGCAAATTGAAGCTTTACCTCATTTACTAAGCTCTGGCACAACAGAACTTGCAGGGTGCAATGGCACTTTGCAAAGTGCACAGTCTATTTGCCTTTAGTAAATCAACCCCTATGAATTCCTCCTTTAAAGGTGAATTCCAGGTATGATCGCAATTGTTACATTGGTCAGCTTGGTACAATGTAAGTATACATATCTCATAGTAGTTGGCACTGCTACAGTGATTTCCGCTATCTTTTGGGTCCTGTGCATTCTCTGAATGAATGAAATTGAGATCATAAATCCATTTCCTTGCCTCTCCACCTTGTCCAATCAGATAAGGCCTTGTATTCACTGAAAGAAATACAAGGCGGTCTATAAAAAAGCGGCAGTGCTGAGCAAGTGACATCAAACCAAAAATCCCTAACAAAGAGCCACTAATGTAGGATTTTAATGACACCACACCAAAAAAAAATGCTTTAAAAGTATTAAGCTTTATTCAAAGTCTTCCATAAAAATAGTTTGGTCTTTACCATAGCCCTATAGGGCTTAAAAAAAAAAACAAAAAAACATAAAAGTAGTGTGCTGTGTTTGGCATATTGCAGATTGACTATCATAGTATACCATTTAATACACCAAATGACAAGATATAATGCCCCAAATATAGTATTCCATCATGGATTACGACAAATGACACATAGAAAGCTTCTACGCGTTTCGCAGAACAAGGCTCACTTCTTCAGGAAGAAATTACTGTCGTGTGTCTGCTGCAGATGCTGGAAACCTCTATACGTGTATAAAAACATAAATTGCTTCAACTGATGCCACTCCTGAACAGCTGGACCCCCTAATGATCTTCACATATTTGGCGAGAGAGAAAAATGCATCAAAAATAGATTCTCTGATACTCCAATAAGGGGTAGAATAGTCCGCCAAATGTAGTCTATCCAGGCACTTTATTCCTATGCTCATCCAGTAATGTACTATAGTCCAGGGAGCCCACTGTGATCTATGGTGCCTGTATGATACAATGTAACTATGCCATTAAGATCAAACATGGAGTTTAGTTTAAAAAGATTTAAAAAAAAAACATTGCTACAGAGGACAGTCAATAAATTGAAAAATTATACTTAAAATGTGTACTTGTAATGAAACTGTACTTGCAACTGCTTAGCCTGAAAGTGGTCATCCTGAGAGACAGGTAGTGGGGTCCGAATCAGGTTAACTGTTCACAAAGGGCCAGCCAGACACAGACTGCCTACCCAGTTACACAGTCAGGAGCTATGGCAGATTGTTACCAACCCTACACTGGTAACATACAGGATAGGCAATTGGTGGAAAGATTCCATCTCATTACATGTACACATTATAATTGTCAAATGTTGGTGTATTTAATGCCATCTGTGTCATTGCTGAGGTGAGCCCACCACCCTTCATTTGTCATTGTCACTGGGAAAGAAAGTGAAGGAAAGTCCAAAATTTTGAGTTATCACTAGAGCAGTGATAGAGGGGAATGTTCTAATATTGACACTTGTTTGGGTAACAACTATCTAAGAGAAGCTTTACTTTGCTTTAGAGCAGGGATTCAAAACCATAGTGAGACCAGAGCCTGGTAAATACTTCCAAAACCTTCCATGCCCCAATAGTGAATAAAAAAATTATACTCCTACAATAAAAGTATTGGAATACAAAATATATGGTAATTAAATATGATCATATGAGTATAATCAGTCAAAAAGATGAATTACTTTAATTTAATCAGACACAATAACAAAAATTATTTTAGTCTATTTAAAGTTTTTTTCCTTCTCATTCTCACCCTGTGTCATTTTCTCTATCCTTCTTCCTTCGCTCTTGCTCTTTCATTATTTCTTTCCTTCTGTCTTTCTCTCTTCGTTTTATTCTCTCTTGTCCTCCTTTTCTTCTTCTCATTCTCCCTTTTCTTCTTTCTCTCTTCCTCTAATTCAATCTTCTTTTCTCTGTCTCCCTCTCATTCTCTATTGTCTTCCTTCTTTCATTCTCATCCTCTCTTCATTCTCCTGCTTCCTTCCATTCTCTCTATCCTCCTCCCTCTCATTCTTTTTTCTTCCTTCTCTCTCCCTCATTCTCTCTTTCCTTCTCCCTCTTTTTCTCTCTTTCCTTCTCCCTCTCATTCTCTCTATCTATCTCCCTCTCATTTTCTCTATCCTTCTCCCTCTCATTTTTTCCTTCCTTTTCTCCCTCCCATTCTCCTTTTCCCCTTTCCTCTTTTTCTCTCTTTCCTTCTCCCTCTCATTCTCCCTTTCCTTCTCCCTTTCATTCTTTTTTCATATTTTCCTCCCCCTCATTCTCTCTTTCCTTCTCCCTCTCTTTCTTATTCTCTTTTCTTCTCCCTCTCTCTTATTCCCTCTCTCCCTTTCCCTCTTCGTCTTATTCTCTCTTTCCTTCTCTCTCTCCCTCTTATTCTATCTTTCCTTCTTCCTCTCCCTCCTATTCTCTCTATCCTTCTCCCTCTCATTTTTTCCCCTTCCTTCTCTCCCCGTCATTCTCTCTTTCCTTCTTCCTATTTCCCTCTCTTTCCTTCTCCCTCTGTTTCTTATTCTCTCCTTCCTTCTACCCCCCTCTCTCTCTCTTATTCTCTTTTTCCCCTTCCCTCTTATTCTCTCTTTCCTTCTCCCTCTTTTTGTTATTCTCTCTTTCCTTCTACCCCTCTCTCTTATTCTCTCTTTTCTTTTCCCTCTCACTCTCTCTTTCCTTCTCCCTCTCCCTATTTTTTTCTCTTTCCTTCTCCTTTTCATTCTCTATCTCCTTCCCCCCTATTCTTCGTATCTTTCTCCCTCTCTCTCTATTATTCTCTCTTTTTTTTTACCTCTCTCTCTCTTATTCTCTCTTTCTTTCTACCTCTCTCTTATTCTCTTTTTCCTTCTCTCTCTCTCTTATCCTCTCTTTGCTTGTCCCTTTCATTCTCTCGTTCCTTCTCCCTTTTATTCTCTCTCTCCTTCTCCCTCTCTCTCTTATTCTCTCTTTCCTTTGCTGGAAATGCTCCATCAGACATGAAGGTGCTTTCAGAATACTAAATGTTATAATTTTTTTGGGTTGGACTCCTATTTGCATTGGTTGGGGTAGATGACAGGGCCCCATACTTCACTGTCAATCTCCCTCTCTCTGATTTTTTTCTTTCCTTCTATCTCTCTCTCTCTCTCTCGCTCAATTTTCCATGTCTCTCTCTCTCTCTCTCTCTCTCTCTCTCTCTCTCTCTGTTTCTCATTCCCTCTTTCTTTCTCTATCTCCCTCTCTCCTTCCTTCTATTTCTCTCTCCCTCTCAATCTCGCTTTCATCTCTTTCTCCCTCCCATTCTCGTTCTTCTCTCTCTCTTTTTCTCTCTCCTCCAACTCTCTCACTCTCATTCTCTCGTTCCTTCTCTTTTTCTCCCTCTCCCTCTCTTTCTCTCTCTGGTCCTCTCTCCCTCAATCTGTCTTTTTTGCTCTTTCTCCTTCTCTCTGTCGCTCTTTCTCTATCTATGCCTCCGCCTCTTTTCTTTTTTGTGTTCTGTTTCCTTTCTCTTTTCTTTATTCCTCCCTTTTGGTCTGTCCATCCACATTTTTGCTTTTACACACAGGTGATACATTAGTAAAAAATGCTGTTTCAAAGTCAAAATAACCATTTTGTAATGAAATAAATAAGCAGTGCATGTCTTTTTTTGAACCACCAGCTGAGGACAGTGTTGTAATTTAAGAAAGGTAATCATTTTGCAACACTAATTGAGCTTGTCAACGCACATTTCTCTGTGGTTATGTGGTCCTGCCAGAAAACAAAGCCTAGTACACAAGGGCCGAATGTTGGGCGGCATCAGCTGGTTCAATAGAAACTGGCCAACATTTGGCCTATGTGTACTGCAGTCAGTGGAACAGAAGCCGGCCGCTCAGCCAGGCGGGGCATGACCGAAAAAGGTCTGCCGATTGGCTCCCCATTGGCTGAGAGCGCTGACCGGAGTGTTCTGGCGGTGGGGCCGCCCCCCTGTTAGAACACAATAGAACAGCAGGGGAAAAAGCTGCACTAACATCGGATAGTTAGTACAGCGGCTTCTCCTGAACTGTCAGGTTTTTTTCGTTCAGCCCGCTGGGTTGAACAAAAAACCTGCTAGTGTGTAATAGGCTTAAGGAAGCCTCCCAGCAGGAGAGAGGCTATGAGTTGCATGGCTGAGAACCACTGCTCTAGAGAGATTTTCTCTCACTTCCTGTTGAAGCTTTCCTTTTCTCTTGGAAGATTTATTCTCACTTTCTCTTGAATGCTACGGAGACTTCCTGTCACTTTCTGTTGAGCTTCAAGGCAGGAGGTATAGGACTGCTGGTCCTACATTGTACTGTATAACACCAGTGATCTGCAAGCAGCAGCAAAGGGAAGAGACTTTGGAGGATCAATCACATTAAGAAGAAGAAGCCTGCTGGAGCGAGAAATAAGGTAAGTAAATCACCTTATTGATCATCGCTTAGGCAAAACGAGCAGTTGACCCTTACAGTAGGGAGGGTACCCACTGCAAAGGTAAAGGTCTTTTCCCCAGAGTTCAGCTTTATCCACTTGACCTCCGGAAGGTTACCCCCTTCATGACCAGGCCATTTTTTTGCAATATGACACTGCGTTATTTTAACTGACAATTGCATGGTCGCACAACACTGTACCCAAATAAAATGTATGTCCTTTATTTTGTCCACAAATAGAGCTTTCTTTTGGTGGTATTTGATCACCTCTGTGGTTTTCATTTTTTGCGCTATAAACCAAAAAAGACCGACAATTTTGAAAAAAAATATATACTCTGCTACATATTTTTGGTAAAAAAAATCACAATAAGTGTATATTAATTGGTTTGCGCAAAAGTTATAGCGTCTACAAACTATTATGCCGCGTACACACGAGCGGACTTTACGGCGGACTTTGCCCGGCGGACTGGATTTCGTCGGACAATTCGATGTGTGTGGGCTCCAGCGGACTTTGTTTTCTCAAAAGTTGGACGGAATTAGATTTGAAACTTGTTTAAAATTTATCCGACGGACTCTTCTTTCTAGCGGACAAACCGATCGTCTGTGTGCTAGTCCGACGAACTCAAACTGACGCATGCTCTGAAGCAATTACAAGACGGAAGCGCTCGGTCTGGTAAAACTAGCCTTCGTCTTGAAGCTAGCACATTCCTCTTCTGTCGTCTTTTAATACAGCCTTTTTTTAGGATTGATAATGCGAGAGGAATGAAGTTGTTTTTCTGCTTTATATTCACACAGAGTTCTCATAAACTTCTTTCTTCATGATTTATCCTCCTGCCATGACTAATATAATATTTTGTAACAGCCAGATCTCCATAACTTTAAAATTTTAAAATAGATTTTTTTTTATTTTTTTATTTCAACACTTTAGCTATTTTACAATGTGTGTTAAATGCTAACCACATTTTTTGTGTGTGTTTTCAAGTTACCACAATTAACATTCATATTTTGTGTTGTTTTAAAGAACCTTAATGAGGTTGTTGTCCCTTGTTCATTAGACATAGGGGGGTGTATTTAACAAAGGCAAAATCATTTTTCACTCCAAGTGCTAATTATACATATAATTCCACATAAAGAGCATTTTGAAGTGTGTTCGCTGTGGATCCGAGGGGCACATGCAAGGAAGCCCAAACAAAAACAATTAATTTTTATTTGACATGATTTTCGGAATAAATCAGCAGAGCTTCCCCCGAGCTTGTTTTTGACAAAAGGCTTAAATCATTTAAGAATATCAAGTGAAACGTTCACTTGAGAAATTGCACACCAAGTGCACTTGTTGGAAGTGCAGTCGCAGAAAAACTGAGGGGAAGAGCTTAAATTCGGGGAAGCTCTGCTGATTTATTCCGAAAATCATGTCAAATAAAAATTAATTGTTTTTATTTGACAAAAACACACATAGGGGTTGATTTCCTAAAGGTAAAAAGCCTGTGCATTTTGGAAATTGCATTTGCCCTCTGCAAGAGCAGTTGCTCCCAAGCTTTATTAAATGTGAAGCAGCTCTGCTGACTTCCATCATCCAATCATGTGCAAGCAAAATTGTTTTTTTTTTTCTTTTACTTGCACAGGATTGGGTACTCTTTGCAAAGTCAAGCTTTTAAATAATTTCTGATGCTCTGGAGCAATTGCACTTGCAGAGGGCAACCGCCCTCTGCAAAGTGCACAGACTATTTGCTTCTCTCAAATCAACCCCATAGTCTTTTCGACCTGTACCTGCCGACTCCCAAACAAAATGGCGTTTTTTAATCAAAAGACATAGGCAAGAATGTAAGGTAAACCAAAATGTATTTATTTTCTTCACAAAAAAATTAGGAAGGCAACACTGGACACACTTTTAGAATCTGGGGAGCCTTTCGTCCCCCAGGACACACATCAAGTTTGAGGACAAGAAAATAGGTATCTTGCGACTATAGGGAGCACAGGGAGCACAGTCAGACCAGACAGAAACCAGGCAATCACTTTCGACTCTTCCGTGGAACCTTCCCTCCACGCTTCTCTGCAGCCTTCCCTCCACGCTTCTCTGCAGCCTTCCCTCCACGCTTCTCTGCAGCCTTCCTCGGAGGTTGTGCCTCTGGTGGTGTACTTGGGGCAGGAGGAGGAGGAGGAGGAGGAGGAGGAGTGGCTTCATCTGCTAGATAGGTTGTAGTAGTAAGCTCCCCTCTCAAGCCCTTCTGGTAAGCCTGGAAAATTAGACCCTCACAGAGGAGGCGTTGGCCCTTTTCCAACTCCAGTAATCTGCTGGCTATATAGGTGCCATACGCCTCCTCTGCATTGGGAGGTTTGCTCAGGATCAGGCTTGCTTCCCGTATGAGCTCTAGGGATTCCTGCTCTGTTGCAGTCATCCTCCTGGGCCTTTTGTGGAGAATGCGGAGGGGAGGCACCTGGCACTCCGTGCGGCTTCTACTTGGCCCAGCCACAGCCTCCTCCTCTCTCCCACTGGGCAAGGCCTCCTCCTCTCTCCCACTGGGCAAGGCCTCCTCCTCTCTCCCACTGGGCAAGGCCTCCTCCTGGCTGAGGTCATCCTGTGTAAAAAAAAGGGACATAGTTGTAATTTTCTGTTATGCAATCACACACAATTTTCAGCTCCTAACTTTCAAATATAATTACACAAAATAGTAAAGGCTATCTATTTGACCACACCATTATTTCAGATGATCAACAAGATCTGAAGTTACGTATATATTTGGCCACTACTGTCTAGTGATATGTCTACATATTACTCTTTGTGCAGAAGTGATTTTTGATGAAGCACTTTCAAAATTAACACCTTAACATCATTAATAACATTTACACAATCCCCAAATCTAAAAAAAAAGTATACCTGGCTGAAGCTGGGCGCATCCACTTCATCAATGGTGAAAAGGCCCAGTTCATCCTGGGACTCCTCAGCTGGGGTGGAGGTGGATGGAAGGCTGGAGGGAAGAGTGGAGGGAAGGCTGGAGGGAAGGGTGGGGGGAAGGGTGGGGGGAAGGGTGGAAAGGGATTGCCTGGCTTCGGTCTGCTCATCCAGGAATCGCAGTTTGTGGTAATACCACAACTTGGGTACATAAACTTGGTCAGCTGCTGCCCCAGATCTCAGCGACTCCTGGATTTTTCTGTGTTCCCGCTTATACATATTACGCAAGATACCTATTTTCCTGTCCACAAACTTGAGGTCTGCCTGGGGGAGTCGAGTCTTCACAAACTCTAAAAGTGTGCCCAGTGTTGCCTTCCTAACATCACGATTATAATATAGGGGGTGTTTGACCTCCCAGAGGTTTTTCTTCTCCTCATAGAGATCAATGAAATGTGACAAAAAATCTTCCTCTTTAAAGGGATTCATTTTTTCTGCAAGACAAGACACAAGATCAAAACTTAAATGTCAGTCCCAAATCTCAGGATTAGTTTGTGTTGTAATCTAGGGGACACACACGGGGACACACACAAACACACACACACACACACACACACACACACACACACTCTTTAATCTTACCTTCGTTTGTGCCGCTCGCTACTTCCGCACGGACATACGTAGGCCATCGTACTAGCTTTATATACACTGCGCATGTGTCATGCTCCGCCTGCGTCGCCCGCCCCTGACGTTCGTAAGTACGATTTGGCCCCGCCCCTTCACTCTTCGTTGCGCAGTGGGAGTAGATAGCAAAAGATGGCGGAGCGATTAAGTGGAAGTAGCGCGGAGGAAAGCCCGGAGCCCCAAACATCCACATCCCGGAGGAGATATAAGGCCACCAACATGGCTTTTGGAGAGATGGTGGAGATGGTGTCCATATTGAGAAGGGAGGACTACGATGGCAAAAAAGGACCGTACACACGACCCAATATGAGGAAGGACAAAATAATGTCCTCAGTTGTCACCGCTCTGGAAGAGAAATTTGGTACAAAACGTTCGAAAGAACAATTGCGGAAGCGGTGGTCTGACATCAAAAGTCGGGAGCCAGAACAATATTGGCGAATAAAGAAGCTGCTGAAAAAAAGTAAGTACTTGTGTTTTACTATTGAGATACAGAACTTGCATGCTGATCCTTATTTTTGGCAGTTTTTCTGCATCGTTCGTAAATACCGTTCTTTGGAATAGATCGGATACTTTATAAAGTGACGTTATTTTTTCGCCAAATACGATGGGACAGGGTTGGACATACATTTATGGCTTGATAATTTGGCGAATTCCCACAATGAGTTGATGTGGTGTAGATGTGTTTGAAAATATAATGCTTCATCAAAAATGATTCAGTGTAATGTAGGGACAGGACACAGCAGCTGTTTCCACATCTGGACTCACGAGCACTATAGTTAGTGGGAATGATTTAGCAGTCCCACTATTGTTCTTCCATTTTATTTATTTTATTTTTAAATTTACTTTTAATTTTATTCCGTACGTTTTTTGGCTCTGCGTAACTTCTGCATACTTTCAGCTATTAAAACCATTCAACTCTCTTCGTCTCTTTTAGCTGATGTGTGGTCATTTTCAACTTTTTTACTACCATTTATACTTTTTTAAATATTAAGGTTTTTTTCACTTTTTTAAACATTGAATTCAATGGGAGCATGCTTGAAATCCTTAAATTCTTCTTCCGCTCCCAAAAGTTTCAGCTCCTTCATACTTTCACCTAGAGACACCAAACAAACTTTACAATGTTCACTAAATATTCAGCTATCTGGCTATATCCTTTCAGTTTGATATTTTTTTAATTTTTGGAGAAAAAGCTTTTTGTTTAGAGGTCATTTCGTGAAATTTTAGACATTAATCAGAGTGTACTGTGTTTGTTTTGTTGCCATGGTTACCAAAGCTTCTGTTATACACAGGGGGGGAGGTGGCTGGAGCATCTCAGCTCTGATTACAGAGCCCGGGGGGAGGGGACAGACACACCATGTACTGATTTATAATAGAGGAATATGATGGGGCAGTTTTGATGGCGGTCATTTTAGCAATTTAGCTATTCAGCATTCCCACGCATTTTGCGCAGGAAATGCATTTTCTAGTGTACTATGTGACCATAAATAAATTTTGGAGGGGTAATACACATAGGAGATCATTGAGGTGTCAGCATCTGTGAAACTTGCCCAAAAATAAGCATTCTTTATAATTGTTGTTCAGAGGTAATGTTCATCCTGTCTTCAACATTTATTATGATGCAAAATTGGCAAAAAATCATAACCAACATTTTACTTTATTTATTAAAACCTAAAAGATCAGTGTGTTTTAACTATACCTTTTTTTCAAATCTCATAGGGGAGAAAAGACTCAGACAACAGTCCAAGGATCTCAGGACCCCCCCAAGTCACCAGCCTGAGGCCGAAGATACCCCAAGCCCCAGCCCAAGACCACGCCCACCCGACGACCTTGAGGAAGGAGAGGTGGAGGAAGTGTGCGAGGTTTCAAGCCCACCAAGTGAGTGACTGACACCCCAGCTTGAGTTACTGTATTTTGGCGTGCATATTGTAAACCTTGTTTTTATTCACTCGTTTTAGGTGAGTTTCTGGTTGTGGAAGGCCAAGCGGCAGAGCACTTCACCACAGACAGTGCGCAAAGACTAATTGGCCAGATAATGCTGTGGAATGGCCACATAGATCAAATGCGTGACCAAATTAACAGCATGAAACTTCGCCTGGACTCCATGCAACAGGAAATGAAGAACATGATTGATGTTTTGGGCAGAATATAATCACGTTTGGCCTAAAAACATCAATCATGTTCTTCATTTCCTTGGGAAGTTATTTTGTTTTAAAGATTGTTTTTTCAAGTTTTGGGGTATACCCAAATTTACATTGTGTGATGCACACGGTGTGTCATCATGTGCTATCTTCCATCATGGGTTAGCAATGTACTTGTTTTGTGTTTGCAAACCCTTCATCCTGAAAAATCTTGGGTGGTGAGAGGAACCAAAAATGGGATTGCACACACAAAACACGTACATTGCTCTCCCATGATAGGAGATAGCACATGTTGACTTGACCCTTTAGTAAAGCTCAATTTTGAGCATCTTATAAATGACCAATTTCTGCAAGGGTGACATTACATGCACCGTTCTCGAAATATTGAACTTTGTAAGTTAATTTATTGTAAGTTTTGTTTATAAAAACACTGTTGTGTTTGTAAATCTTTTTAGATAAAGGTCTATATATTTGTGAAAAAATGGCTTGAATAATTTAGTAAAAGATCATTTTTTTACACAACGTAAAATATTTTCTAAAAAAATAAAAAGAACAAAAAATAATAAAAAATATGATAAAAAATGCACCTTTCAATGTGCACCAAGTAAAATTTTTTACCCTATACAATGTGTGTGGCTGTTTCTTGAAGTCAAAATTTGGGGTTTGTTTTTGTGGGCCTGATTAACTAAAGCTAAATGCACTTGACACTACTACAAGTGCACTAGGAGACAGACATAACTTAAAGGTAAACAACAATAAAAACAAGATATTTAGATAAACCAATTTTCTTTTTTATTTTTGAAAAAAAATTACAGCTGTTGCTGAATAGCAATGCCCCCCCGACCATTAAAATAATTCACATAACGGTCACGCACTTGACGTGCGGTTCGGGGGGCCAAGCCAATACGGCCAATTTCTAGGCCTGTGAAAGTGCTAGCCTCTTCCAGTCTGGCCTCAGGCCCAACAGAGGATAGATATGTAGCTGAATGTCTCCTTAAAAAGTTATGCAAGATGCAGCAAGCAAGGATGACGTGGTTGATTTTATAGTCCGCCAAATTAATAGCCGTAAGGAAGATACGGAACCGGCTGGCCAGAATACCAAAGGCATTCTCCACAACCCTTCTTGCTCTGGCCAGCCGATAATTAAATACCCTCCTCTCAGGGGTGAGTGTCCTTTGGGGGAACGGCCTCATCAAGTTCTCACAGAGAGCAAATGCTTCATCAGCAATAAAAACTGAGGGGAGTCCATCCACATTATCGTCATCAGGTGGCAATTCCAGGCCACCGGTCTGGAGACGATGGCACAGCTCGGTCTGTGCAAAGACTCCTCCATCAGACATCCGGCCGTTCTTACCCACATCCACAAACATAAACTCCAAATGTGCCGAGACCACCGCCATCAAAACTACACTATGGAACCCCTTGTAGTTAAAGAAATAAGACCCCGAATGCGGTGGTGGCACAATCCGGACGTGCTTCCCGTCAATCGCCCCTACACAGTTGGGAAAGTCCCAACGATCAGCGAACTGGGAGGCCACAGTCTGCCATTCCTGTGGACTTGTAGGAAACTGTGGAGTGCAAAAAAAATAAGATAAGGACTTTAATAAAAAAATTGTATATCAGATTACACCAAAACATTAGTAAACAACAGCAGTCAAATATTATGAATATGTGTGTTTGTAATTGAAATGTTGAAAAACATAAGGCACACTTATAAGATTACTCACCCCCTATGATGGCCCATTGATACATTTGAATGTGGGGGGAGGGGTTCTAATTAGGTTAACAAACACACCTGACTGGCTGAAACATTTGTGGGGTGGGGGAGGGGTTCTAATTAGGTTAACAAACACACCTGACTGGCTGAAACATTTGTGGGGTGGGGGAGGGGTTCTAATTAGGTTAACAAACACACCTGACTGGCTGAAACATTTGTGGGGTGGGGGAGGGGTTCTAATTAGGTTAACAAACACACCTGACTGGCTGAAACATTTGTGAGGTGGGGGAGGGGTTCTAATTAGGTTAACAAACACACCTGACTGGCTGAAACATTTGTGGGGTGGGGGAGGGGTTCTAATTAGGTTAACAAACACACCTGACTGGCTGAAACATTTGTGGGGTGGGGGAGGGGTTCTAATTAGGTTAACAAACACACCTGACTGGCTGAAACATTTGTGGGGTGGGGGAGGGGTTCTAATTAGGTTAACAAACACACCTGACTGGCTGAAACATTTGTGGGGTGGGGGAGGGGTTCTAATTAGGTTAACAAACACACCTGACTGGCTCAAACATTTGTGGGGTGGGGGAGGGGTTCTAATTAGGTTAACAAACACACCTGACTGGCTGAAACATTTGTGGGGTGGGGGAGGGGTTCTAATTAGGTTAACAAACACACCTGACTGGCTCAAACATTTGTGGGGTGGGGGAGGGACAAACAAGACAATGGAGCAGACAATATACATTGTTCAATGGACTATAGGCTAGAGATAAAAATGGACCCAGCATTGCATGGTGGGGAGGTTAATGAAAGAAATTATGCATGTATAGGGCAATAAATGATTAAAATAGGCATGCACGAAGATAAAGGGGACATTCACAGCAGATTGAAAGCATGGCAATTAGGTAAAGAGGACAGTTCTACAATACATCAAAAAACAGTTAATACATATCATGTAATCTAGAAAAAACAGGAGGGAGGGGCAATGAATTTCCCCGGGGACTTTTAAGGTGCTGTCAAAAACTATAATCAAAAAATTCAAAAAATCTGTACACTCATGTTAAGTAAAATTATTATTTATTAAATCAAGATTAAAATATCTGTGCCTCACATAAAGAATGAGACACAATTATAAAACACTTTGACATAGACAATTTTACCCAAAATACATTCACATTGAGCAATGCACCATAAAGCAACTACTTAGAGAAGCCATTACAATCTGCCGCTCGACATGTTTCGCTCTAAAACGAGCTTCTTCAGGAGTTTGTAGGCAATGATTGTGGTGGGCTCTGGATGATAGGAAAATAAACAATAATCAATACACGATTTAAACATATATAGAGTACACCTCATGAAATAGGATTTAAATTAACAAGATGGAGGTTGGTACAGAATATTAAGACATTGTATATAAATTCAACAAATTTGCCAAATATCTGTTACAAAATTTGAGTTTACACATCTTACCAGGCTGTAGTGCATCAATGTGGAATAGGTACTTCCACAAAATTAAATCAAACCGGTACGCTCTCATACAAAAAGGGACAGCGCTGCCATGCTGTGACCACAGAGGAATACAAAGTTTCAAAACGGCCCTTTAAAAAGCAGATTATATTTGAGAAATTAGAACATGAGGATCGCATCACATCTATTTCTTCCCTGTTTGGTCTAGAGGAGTGTATTACCTTTAGTAGAACCAATCATGGATCCATGCCTTATAACCAGAAGGTCTCTCAGCAGATGCATATAGAGTAAGTAGGGATAACACCATGATCTGATAAACTAATCAGTGGTGATCACACGATGTGGTAATATGGAGGGAACCATCAGCATAACCACTGCTTTCTAAATGAAAAAGTGGAGTACAGTAAAAAGGGCCATTAGAATTCAAAAAGGTGCAGCCAAGTTTGTAATGCGGCTGCAGAAGAAAAACTTACTTGAAAATCGATAATCCGGCGAATAAGGCTTGAGGGAGCTTCACGCTGCCTCTGTGGAGCGACACCGGTGGCAGAGCTGTAGGCGGTACAAAGCCGCCTTTATATACCCCCATCGCGGCGGCGTCTGGCCTCCCCGCCGGGATGCGGACGCTCGTTCGGAGCCGGCCACGTCACGACGGGGACAGACGTAGCGGCGTCGTACTGACGTCAGCTACGTTTTCTGGGGCTTAGTGCGCATGTCAAAGCCTGTAAGGGCGTCACCGACACCAGAAGGCGCCATCTTGACTAAGGGAAAGTAAGAGGTAACGAAAATTAATGGTTTATAGCATTATGTTTACCTTTAGGTGTTAATGCTATATTAACAATGTGTTCCCCTGAATTTATTCAATAGAGGCTCATACGCTTCATGATAGAGTATCAAAAAAAAAAAAAAAAAAAAAAAAAAAAAACCCCCACCATGATATAGCCGGACCCAATTTAAAGGGCCACCATCAAGGAGGCGATTGGTTCAGCCCCCACTAATGGGTGCCCCGGGCGTCCGTGTGGTCTTAATTGGCAGAAACAGTCCCAGTATGAGAGTATTCATAATCGTGAAATTAATACCTAATGAAAAATAAAAAATGAAAACACCCTTTCTAGGTGTAAGTTTGCAACCACAGCCTGCAAGGTGCATATAACAACAGCTCAGTAGAATTTCAATGACATCAAATGTAGCATATACAAAAACATGTGGTCACATTACAATTGTTTCAATTCATTTTATGGCTCATAAATACCTATGATGCCAAGTCTATTCAGAATTTAACAATACTGAACATAACAAATGACCTAAAAGGAGAGGAAAGAACAGAGGAGAAGAAAAGAAAAAGAAAAGAACAGGGAAAGACAAAAAAGTCATACAAAAGGAACCGGACCACCCCCACAAACACATGCCAAGGATGTTTCCACTTTTAGAGAAATGGCTTAAAACTGAACGCATCGTTCATGCCTGGATACTGAAGCGCCGATAACTTGTGTATCCAGCGTGCTTCCTTTTGAAGGAGAAGCTTGTCGTAGTCCCCCCCTCTATCCCCAGGGGGGATATGTTCCAAGGCAAAAAAATGAAGGCAGTCAGCATCAAAGCCATGCTGCAAACCAACATGGCGGCTGATAGGGGTCTCCATCCTTTTTTTCTGTATCAGGGAGACATGATCCCTGATTCGACAGAAGAAGGGTCTCTTTGTCTTCCCGATATAGAACATCTTACACTCACATAGCATAATATATACTATACCAATAGATTGGCACGTTGCCGCAAATCTTGGTTTAAATAAATGCCCATTGGGCAATAAAAGGCTTCGGGTGGCCAGAATATACCTACAGTAAGAGCAGTGATGACAAGGTCTACTACCCCTATCCGCCTCTTTGATTTTAACAATGTGGCTTTCATAATGGCTATGCACCAACGAATCCCTCAGAGATCGACTTCGTCTGAAAGTGATCTCGGGATATGGGTTTAAATGTTTGGCCACTTTTTCGTCTCCCATTAGTAGATACCAATATTTTTTCAAGATGTCGCGGGTTTGTTTATGTTGACTCGAGTAGGTAGTGATGAGTCTGACTCCAGGGTTCGCCTTTTTAGTTTTAGTATTATGCAAAAGAGAGGCTCTATTTTGATTACCACATCGTGTGATCACCACTGATTAGTTTATCAGATCATGGTGTTATCCCTACTTACTCTATATGCATCTGCTGAGAGACCTTCTGGTTATAAGGCATGGATCCATGATTGGTTCTACTAAAGGTAATACACTCCTCTAGACCAAACAGGGAAGAAATAGATGTGATGCGATCCTCATGTTCTAATTTCTCAAATATAATCTGCTTTTTAAAGGGCCGTTTTGAAACTTTGTATTCCTCTGTGGTCACAGCATGGCAGCGCTGTCCCTTTTTGTATGAGAGCGTACCGGTTTGATTTAATTTTGTGGAAGTACCTATTCCACATTGATGCACTACAGCCTGGTAAGATGTGTAAACTCAAATTTTGTAACAGATATTTGGCAAATTTGTTGAATTTATATACAATGTCTTAATATTCTGTACCAACCTCCATCTTGTTAATTTAAATCCTATTTCATGAGGTGTACTCTATATATGTTTAAATCGTGTATTGATTATTGTTTATTTTCCTATCATCCAGAGCCCACCACAATCATTGCCTACAAACTCCTGAAGAAGCTCGTTTTAGAGCGAAACATGTCGAGCGGCAGATTGTAATGGCTTCTCTAAGTAGTTGCTTTATGGTGCATTGCTCAATGTGAATGTATTTTGGGTAAAATTGTCTATGTCAAAGTGTTTTATAATTGTGTCTCATTCTTTATGTGAGGCACAGATATTTTAATCTTGATTTAATAAATAATAATTTTACTTAACATGAGTGTACAGATTTTTTGAATTTTTTGATTATGGTTTTTGACAGCACCTTAAAAGTCCCCGGGGAAATTCATTGCCCCTCCCTCCTGTTTTTTCTAGTTTTCAATTATGGGATGTGGTGCTTTCAGTTGACTATCTTTGTCCTTCCTAAATTCACATATCATGTAATGTTAAAGGATAAAACTTACCTTCATATATTCCTTCTGCAGGACCTGAATAATAGCAGAACAGGTCTCTGGGATTATGATCCCCAGAGCCTGGGGGGAGATGCCTGTCGAGAACTTTAAGTCCTGAAGACTTCTCCCTGTCGCCAAGTAACGTAACGTGGCAACTAGCCTCTGCTCCGCACTGATGGCTTGCCTCATGCAGGTATCCTGCCTGCTGATATAGGGGGTCAGCATAGCCAGCAGAGGCTCAAAGACGGGGTCCGTCATCCTGAGAAAATTCCTGAAATCATCAGGATTATTCTCACGGAGCTCATGGAGCAAAGGCATATGACAGAACTGGTCACGCTGGCGCAACCAATTCTTGGTCCATGAACTCCTCCTCACCCTGTTCATGGACTGGACTCGGGTCAAAGTATTAACCCCAACACCAAGTCCCCACACAGCACGAACTCGAGAACGAGAACGTCCACTCGACATGGCTTCAAAACGGTCGGCTGCTCAAACAAACAAACTTATAACAAACGCACTGAAGAACAGCAAGGCCTATGAAGAACGACCTGAAAATCAGGAACGAGCGGAGCAGAACGGCCTGCAAGGCAGGTTACGAACTGACCAACACGCACTGAAAAGCAGATACAAACCTCACAAGCACAAACTGAACCGCAGAAAACGAACGAAATAAGCTGAAGTGTGAAAAGCGCGAATCGTCTCTAACCAAACTTCTACTAACACGAGATAAACACGAGATTAGCAGAAGGAGCCCAAAGGGTGCCGGAGTGGGGCTTGGACTTCCTTTTTCTAGTCCCGTCGTACGTGCTATACGTCACCGCGTTCAAAACCAGCGGACTTTTGCAGTGACCGTGTGTGGCCAAGTCCGTCCGTTTTTAAGTCCGGCGCAAGGAGCAAACAAAGTCCGACGAAAAGTCCGCCGGGCAAAGTCCGCTCGTGTGTACGCGGCATTAGATATTTTTATTTTCACATTTTCAACATTTTTTATACTAGTAATGGTGGCGATCAGAGATTTATAGGGAGACAAATTGGACACTAATGACACTTTTTGGGGACCAGTGACATTAATAAAGTGATCAGAGCAAAAAAAATATGCACTGTAACTGTACTAGTGACACTGGCAGGGAAGGGGTTAAAATCAGGGGAAATCAAAGGCTTAAATGTGTTCCTAGCCATTGCTTGTGTACTGTGTGGGCCGTGCTTTTACTAAGGGAAGGCATAGATCCATGTCTAGGGTTGCCACTTTTTCTTCAAGCCAAACCTGAACACTTTAGTGGTGCACAGCAATTTTTTTAATTTTTTTTTATATACACTATAGGATTGTAACAGACCTGGACACCTTTGGGCACTCCCAAGAGAATAGTAATGCAGTACACATAGTGCCCCCTCACCCTTCTGTCAGGCCCCATTCCAAGCCACATTCCTGTCTGAATAATGTGTCCGGGTTTCAGGTGGATGGAAGCCCGGACACATGAATCAAAACCCGAGTTGTCCGGGTGAATCCCGGAGAGGTGGCAACCCTATCTGTGTCCCAGCTTTGCAGGAACACAGGATCAATGTCTTCCCTACTGCCAGAAGGGCGATCTGCCTTGTTTACATAGGCAGATCGCCATTCTGGCTGTGTACTGAACAATCGGTGGATGTCGGCGGACATTAAGTGCGTGGTACCTGCTGCTCGGTTCCGGCTGTGTGTGATCACAGCAGGAGAGAGCCAGTGGAGCCCTAGACTTGGGAGTGTCAGATCACGTACTAGGTACATGGCTCTTCGTAGCCGTGACACTTTGCCGCTGTATATCTAAGTTATATGGTCGGCAAGTGGTTAAAAAAGGAAACTAATATAGTCTACACCCCTAAGAACTGGTAAGCTGCAATATTTTATATTTTTGTATTTTTCTGTGAAATAGAAAGTAGGCTTGTGCAATTCGTTTCATAACGAATCGAAATTTGGCCAAACTTTGCATTCGAATGTCCGAATAAAAAAATAACGAATACGAAAGAAATTATAGCGGATATAACGAATGAATTCAACACAATTCGGTAATTCGTTAAAGGTCTAATGAAACAAAAGGTCAGCTCAAAGTAAATCTTACAGTCCAATCAGCTGATTAATTTTGTGCTGGAGGTTGGATTACTGGCAGAGTTCATTCCTGAGAACTGAGTGAGAAGGGTATTGTATTGTATTTGAGCAGAGGAGAAGAGATATTGTCATTGTGTGTGTTAATAGATTCAATAAACAAACGACTTTCCAAACTACGAATCATTATCACAAATATATATAAAATACAAACATAAATATCGAATTTCAACGGATACAAACAAAATTATAGCGCATATATAACAAATGGATTCAACATGATTCGAGATTCAGTATAACGAATATCGACACTTGACGAATAATAACGAATTATCCGAAAACGTATTAGCGTAACTTAACAAGTATAACATATCGAAATTATGTATTTTACGAATGACAACGTACCGAAACTAAACAAATTTTTTCGTTGTGCACAAGTCTACTAGAAAGTTCACAATCAGTAGAAGAGATTCATTATCTCTACTGACTGCTAGAAGCCATTCCACAATTTACCTGGAATTTTGCTGCACGTAGTAAAGAAGAAAAGGAAGATTGTTTGTGTCTGGCGGAAACTAATTAGTAAAATGCCAATTCTGACGAACTACAGCACAGGATGCAAAACATAGCTGGTCCAGGCAGGGGCGTAACTAGAAATCACAGGGCCCCATAGCAAAATGTTGTATGGGCCCCCCCCCCCTGCAAACCGCCCCCCCCCCCTGCAAACCACCCCCTCCACAAAAAAAAAGAACTAATGCCATTGAACAACAGATTACCGCACCCATGTGGCACAGTACCCAGGCAACAGCTTATATTAATTATGAACAACAAAGTATGCAGTATACTGTATGCAGCCCCTAAAGGACACACATTGCTGACCTCCATGCCTTCTAACCAATTTCTGTTCTGTTATATAAAATGAACTAGTTCAACTCACCATAATGCTGAATCAGTGGGAGCCCTGAGCGTGTCACTTGACACCGTCGCCTGCCACCAGATGCAACTTGTCACGGAATGTCACTTGTCACATCACCCGCCACACATTGCGGATTGTCCACTTGCCACGTCGCCTGCCACCAGATGTAGATTGTCACTTGTCACACGTTGCAGAATGTCACCTGCCACATGTTGCCGATTGTCCACTTGCCACGTCCCGGATTGTCACTTGCCACGTCACCTGCCACACATTACTGATTGTCACTTGCCACATCCCAGATTGTCACTTGCCACACATTAGATTGTCACTTGCCACGTCACCTGCCACACATTACGGATTGTCACTTGCCACTTTCTGGATTGTCACTTGCTACACATTACGGATTGTCACTTGCCACGTCCCGGATTGTCACTTGCCACGTCACCTGCCACACATTACTGATTGTCACTTGCCACGTCCCAGATTGTCACTTGCCACACATTAGATTGTCACTTGCCACGTCACCTGCCACACATTACGGATTGTCACTTGCCACTTTCTGGATTGTCACTTGCTACACATTACGGATTGTCACTTGCCACGTCGCCTGCCACATGTTATGGATTGTCACTTGCCACGTCACCTGCCACACATTACGGATTGTCACTTGCCACGTCCCAGATTGTCACTTGCCACACATTACGGATTGTCACTTGCTACGTCACCTGCCACACATTACGGATTGTCACTTGCCACGTCCCGGATTGTCACTTGCCACACATTACGGATTGTCACTTGCCACGTCGCCTGCCACATGTTACAGGTTGTCACTTGCCACGTCACCTGCCATACATTACAGATTGTCACTTGCCACCTCACCTGCCACACATTACGGATTTTCACTTGCCACGTCACCTGCCACACATTACGGATAGTCACTTGCCACGTCACCTGCCACACATTACGGATAGTCACTTGCCACGTCACCTGCCACACATTACGGATAGTCACTTGCCACGTCACCTGCCACACATTACGGATAGTCACTTGCCACGTCACCTGCCACACATTACGGATTGTCACTTGCCACGTCCCGGATTGTCACTTGCCACACATTACGGATTGTCACTTGCTGCCACGTCCCGGATTGTCACTTGCCACTTCACCTTGTCACTTGCTGCCTGTGTCACTTTCATGCTGTGTCCCAGAGTCAGGCAGCAGAGAGATAAGGTCATCTCTCTGCTTCCCGAGGCTGCCTGCACAGTGAGGGGGGAAAACTGCACTGCACTGCAGGGATGCAGGGAGGGCGCCGGGCGGTGAGAGATGATGTCATCTCTATGCACCCCCGGCTGCCAGCTCCCTGATTGGCCAGCCTGCTCATACACGAGCCGAGCCGCCCAGCTGACTCACCGCCTGACAGCCCTCGGAGCCGCCCACGCTCTCACCGCGGACCCGCAGAGCCGCCCACTCTCACCCGGGGGCCCGTAAAGCCGCCCGCTGTCACCCGCGGGCCCGCAAAGCCGCCCGCTCTCACCCGCGGAGCCGCCCGCTCTCACCCGCGGGCCCGCAAAGCCACCCGCTGTCACCCGCGGAGCCGCCTGTCACCGGTCCGGGGGGCCCCTAACAGCTGCGGGCCCCATAGCGGCCGCGTGTGTCGCTATGGCGGTAGTTCCGCCACTGGGTCCAGGTCTTCTAAGTTTAGAAGGATTTACATTTTAAAACTTGTTATGATGACTAGATGTGGTGAACTAGCTGTAATTTGTGATGGGAAATGCAAAATGTGTAACCTAGTTTATTATCACATCATAGGAAATGGAAATATGGTAAAATGTGTGGAAACTAATATGAACTGATAGTGAT
Organism: Lithobates septentrionalis; assembly: GCA_037952835.1. Classification (NCBI taxonomy): domain Eukaryota; kingdom Metazoa; phylum Chordata; class Amphibia; order Anura; family Ranidae; genus Lithobates; species Lithobates septentrionalis. The sequence continues at coordinate 551,876 of JBBDGP010000956.1, forward strand.
TTAATTAACCAGTTCTCTTTAAGTTAAAGCAGACCTTCACTCCAATAATAAACTTTACTCGTGAAACCCCCCAGTACCGTTTTTTCACATTCCAGCCCACCCTCTGCTCACCTGACAAAAGATATCTCCCATTGCACTTTGTTGCAGCAAAAGAAATCACACAATTACAAACGGATGTATAAAAAGTATTTTTTTTTTAATTTTTATTGAACAACAGGTTTAAAATTCACTGGTCTAGACACTTCATGTCCTGATCTTATACCATCCCTACAGTATACATATACTGCAGAGATAAGTGAAGTGAAATTCTTAAAATAAATTGCATATCCACCAAGTCAACCCAACGCATTTCAACTTATATAAAGTCTTCATCAGGGATAAGGAAGTGGAAGCAATCAAAGATATGTATGTGACTGGATATCTAGACTGACAGGTAATGGCTCAGTGGTGCAGACCACACGGGTCTCAGCCCAACCCAGACCTTAAGCCTCACAGAAGATCAATGGCTATCAAGGAGAAGGCAACAGAGGTGGCTTGCTCGCATTCACTAAAGGAAGAGTAGGAGGCCACAACATATATGTATAGAGCTGGATGGTAGATAACCACAGCAAAAGGAGAGCAATCTCCTATAAAGCCATCCAGCATGGGTTGACAGCATGGACTCCACTGGCTCACCTAGGTGATAATGCCATGTCCTACATTTTGAAGCCATCTGGTATATGAATGTCACATATTCCAGGAACCAACTGCTTAAACACAGCTGCAGAAAAAGGGGGGACATGGCGGTTCATCAGCTGCTTGGAATAGAAAGATATAGCTGGCTCACGATGACATGAAAGAGGCGTGGGGTCTAGGGATGCAGCACAGAGTGGAGGGTCACAGCAGACCAAAAATGAATTTGCTGTGTGAGTATATTTTTTCGAAGATGATGCAGCCTAACTGGCACCTTTCACACGGGGCAGATCCCTCAGCAGGGGATCTGTCCGCTGATCCCCTGCTGAGCAGGGCAGAGCAGGCAGATGACAGGTCCATGTCTGCTAAGTTTATGTAGAGCGGACACAGACTGAACCCGCTCTGCTCTATGTGTGGTCAGGTGTAAACGGACCAGCTGTCTGTTTACACCCAACAGCCTCTGATCCAATCCAATTCACGTACACGGTAGAGGATGGATTTTCTTCCGTTCGCTTTTAGCGGACCAGATCAGAGGTAGGCGGATGTAAACACACAAGTCCGTTTACATCCACTGGTGCATAGGGATACATGGACCATCTGATCAGGTCTGCCTGAAAAGCTGACAGGTGGACCTGATCGGATCACCAGCGTGAAAGAGGCCTAAAAGGTAAGAGAGGAAAAAACACAATGGAGGAGTGTAGTTCCGCTTTTGTTGCATCATTACTCTGCCAGAATGCCTTGTATTCTGATTCTTTGACCACCAAGCAAGTGACTCCCTGTCATCAATATGGAGGAGGGAAGCCACTCGGCACAGGACCCAGAAGATAACGGCAATCACTGCATGAGTGCAGACTGCTTCCCCAGCAGTCCCTCAGGTAAGAGATATGCATATTTACATTGACCCAAGCTGGACTAATGTAACCGTGCAATAAAGATCACACCTAGGCTTTAGCTATAACAGTGTTGAATTTAGTGTTGGTCAAATTTAGCACATACCTGGGATACAAAGCTCCATCTGCAGACTTCTGCTGGTTTCCCTCTTTTGCCTGCTTGTTGAATGGGTAATCCCCATTAGTATAAAGAAGATGTAGCACAGTGGGCTACTTTAAACATAATGATTGCATTTCATCAGTTTACATGCTGAGCAGTACAGGCTATTAGCAGTTTTGGCATCCCAATTGACTTGTATAGAAAAAAATAACAGTTATTACACAAACAAAATCCCATGTAAACAGGCACAGTGTAACATCCAACCCCCTTTACTTTCTTCCTTCATCTTCTAATGCAGTGATTCTCAACCAGGGTTTCGTGGAACCCTAGGGTTCCTCCAGAGGTTGTTAGGGGTTCCTTGAGCAATGGGCAATTTCTGCCCCTCAAATAAGTTCCCACTGACACCATTGATCTTTTTAGCTATCTGTAAAGAGGTAATTCTTCCCATTGACCACAAGTGTAAGGACCATTCTTCCCACTGACCATCACACTATTGTATCATGAATTGTAGATTTCTAATTTTTAGCAGGGGTTCCCCGAGACCGGAGAACTATTTCAAGGGTTCCTCTGTGTTGAAAAGGTTGAGAAAGGCTGTTCTAATGTGAGTCTTGTACATTCTTTAGAAAGACAAAATTCATTATGGTAATTTGGGAGAACTTCTGCCCTTATTGAGTATAAATATGTAGTTCGCAGGGTAGGGTGCAATGTGTAAGTCACCATTACATACTAGATTATGGTTTTAAAGTCAAGATGAGCCTGGTCGGTATTGGACAGCTATTTGGCAGTCATTGTCCTGCACCTTTAAGAATTTGGTAGTGTTCACAGTGGCTGTGCAGGCCTCAGCGGCCCTGGGATAAGCACAGAGAAATGATACCTATCCTTAAAGTGTAACTGCACCTTTGAAAAAAAAACAAACATTCCCCTCTGGGTGATCTATATACATTGCAGGGATTCCTAAAAAACTTTGTTGCAGATTCCTGCCTTCTATTATTCTGAAGAAATAGCTGTTTGTTTGTCTGTGTCCATGTGCATCTGTATGGGAGTGATTTTATAATTATCAATCAGCTGCTGCACCTGCAGGGCTCTAATGAGGAAGCTGACAGGGTCTGCATCCCTTTGGATGTGATTTTCCTTTGGGAGTATCTAACCAAAAATTAAATTTTTGTTGCCGGGAATGCAAAAAATCTGACTTGTATCTTAGTACAGACTTCTGGGAAAATCAATGAGCCAATCACTTAAGCAGGAAATTACATATGGGGGGGGGGGGGGCGTTCTGTACACCATCTGTGTACAGAACGCCTCCAGGTTGCCATATTGCATTGCATTTTACATAAAATAACAGCGCTGCTGATTATTATTAATTATTAATAATATTATTATTATTATTATATAAAGGAATGGGATTTTTTAAGAACATTCAGTTACAATATGACTTGATCAAACTTGTATATGCTATATTTAAATTTTTTTTTTATTTGCTTATTTTTTTTCACCGAAAGTGGAGTTACCCTTTAGGCCTCATGCACACAGGACGTTTAAAAAATGCCAGCGCTGCTGCCAAGAAAAAGCAGCGTTAAAAACGCGCTGTTAGCCAGGTTTTTGAATAGCGTTTCTTGGGACGTTTATGGACGTTTTATCACTTTTTTTGGCGTTAGCGTTTTTTGGCATTTGTTCAGTAAAAACATATGCCCTATAATGTAAAAATGCCTAAAAATGCCAAATGCGGCTAAACGCTTGTTTTTTTGTTTTTACAGCTCAACCGCCTCTGCTCCTGCACTCATAGGCTGATGTTTTTTTCTACTGCCCTAAACACTTATGCCTCCAAACGCCTCTGAAAGTTTATGTGTGCATGGACACATAGGCTAACATGGAGGGGCATTTAGAGGCAGTTAAAAAAAAAACCGTCAGACGCCCCTAACAGCAGCTATACAAACATCCTGTGTGCATGAGCCCTTAAAGTTTCAGCCTAAGTTCTTTGGGGGGCTTCTGCAGCAGATGCATGTAGGTTACAATTCTGATTAATGCAGCTGCAAATTAGTTCATTAGTTAGGTGCATGTGTGGGGAGTCAGACCCAGAACACCAATCACATCCCTGCCTGTGGACCAACTGGACATCCAGTATTATCGATCACATGGCTTCTGTTGTGCCCTAAAATCTGTGGGGAAGATTGGTTACAGAATTCTGTTTCTTGTTGTCTTTTGTTCTACTTCAACAAATTCAGGCTTTCATAAGCACATGCAGCCTTCTGAATATATCATAACCGGAACTGGAACTAACTTGCACAGGATACAGACTTTATTATACATGCAGTGTTCATTTAGTTGATGAAAATATTTTTGTTGTAATTTTATAAAATTTTCGTCAATTGAGGAAAACTATGACGAAATTCAAATTGGCTAGGCTGCTAATAGTGCAGCAAGATTTTATTCATACGTAGTCAAGTTCCCGGGCCCCTTGAGGCCTAATGGTGTCCTTCAGAGTTAGGGACAGCTGACATCCTTCTGTGTAGAGTGGGTTACAAGGCATAGTGGGTGTAATGCAAGGTAGATTGATGGGCGCCAGACACTTGTTGAATGCAAAGAGATTTATTGTCTCTTAAACAGAACTGTGGGAGAGAGGGTTAGGGCCAGGACACCCTTTAGTAGATGCAATGTTAATTGACAGACTCTGAGACTTCTGTAGGCAGACTGCCATTCAGGGAAAGGCATCCAGCTAGACACCCCTTCTGCATGACTTGGACCGCTGTCTCCTATGGCAACAATCTTGTAACAGTTTCTAATAATGGTTGCAATGAACTCCTCCACTTCTTCTACAATCTCCAAACAATCTCCAAACACTTGGGGATAGCGCACTTTTATTTATTTTCTTAGGATGAAATGATGTCATCAGTCTTCTGCGGTAGGAGAAAGCATTTCCTCAGTCTCCTCTCCTCCAGTGATCAGGCTGCATCACTGTAACACTGTAGCAAAGTAAGAGGAGCAGATCTTTTAGAACAGAGCCAAAAATTGCACAGACACCTAGATTTACACAGCTGTAATCTTTGAGCCAGCATTTTAGTCAAGGAATTAGGCTGTGGCACCAGTGCTGGTGCAAGGATTTTTGCCACCCTAGGCAAAACCTAATTTTGCCGTTCACCTTGGCTCCGCCGCTGGACTCCACCCCCTTTGCCCTGCCCTAATATATGGTGGAGGTGGCGAGTGGAGATTTTTGTGGTGCCTATCCACCTATTTCTTCAGTCGTGGTCCGCAGGCCCGCACCTGTGCATAAAGACAAATGGTGGCACCAGCTCCTCGTGCCAGATGAGGTCCGCAAGTATATGGATAGGCAAAGGTAGTATATAGACAGGCTAGGGTAGTATATAGACAGGCTAGGGTAGTATATGGACATTGTAGGGTAATATATAGACAGGCTAGGGTAGTATATAGACAGGCTAGAGTAGTATATAGATAGGCTAGGGTAGTATATATACAGGCTAGGTGGTATACGCACAGCAGCCACTACTAAAATATGATGGATTCCCTCTGTGCTCTCTCATATATCCTGCCGCTACAGAACTAACTTACCAGGTGCTCTCGTTCTCTTTTAGGCAAGTATGAGTACCACATGTGCTAAATTGAGGGCAACGGGACGGCCTTTTTACAGAGCCTCAAAGCGGCCCGGGAGAAAATTGCCACCCTGCCCCCTGGCCCAGTCCGCCCCTGCCGGACTGATGTGCGCTCTTGGCCTAGCGCCTACCTTGCCTATAGGTAGCACCGACCCTGTCTGACACTGGATAATGCCTGAACAATGATGGCTTCATCCATATCAGTGGTGCCGGACCATGGATTCCAATGCGGCGGGGTGTTTTTTTGAAGCACCTGATTAGATAAAGTTCCTCCCTATTTGTGAGACCTGTTTCCCGATTAGCCAAAGCGTCAGGCGATCCTAGCCTAGCGTTTTGGTGGAAGAGGAAGCTGAAGAAGCGGACACCGGAGCCGCGGCGGCGGCTGCCCGCACTCCAGGAGAGGACACCGCAGCCCTGCCACACGAGCGGGTAAGTGCATGTCCTTGATGACGACCTGGAGGAGGGGCAAAACGCGTCAATGTATTTCCGGTTTCACTAACCAGTGACGCAACTTCTGCTATCTGTGGAACGCACGCCGTACAGCGGCGAACCCGGAACTTACTGATGCCTGTTTTACAGAGCTGTCTCGTGAGTGGCATTTGTTTGATTGCGCATTTGATTTGGTATTAGCAGTACTTCACTATTGGCTTTTTTATTTCTGTTTCCCATAATGAATGATCTACTTTGGTCCATCCACATGAATATCTGCATAGAAGCTTCTCTGAGAGTCCAGTTTTTACACATCAAAGCTTTTAGATCACAGCCCAAAGCTGAGGGTCCATTAACTCTGGTGAGTGGGGTCACAAGAGGGGAGTGTGGCACTTGAAAAATCCTATCCTTAACCACGAAGCACTAGAATTTACATTTGGAGCACTTAGCACTTTACTCTATATATATGTATAGAAGTTGTCAATATTGCCATGGTCAATAATTTACAAGCACATTATCACGTTGATGTTTTATATTCTGCTAGCGCTCTTAATTTATGTATTCATTAAGTGCCTGACCACCCGCAGGGGGAGGGGGGCTGTTTGAGTGCCGCGCTGCCGGGGGGTGGGATGGTGTTGTTTGCCGCCTCCCCGAAAGAAGAATCCAGCAGCACTGCAGCCTGAGATTGTGAAGCCCAGCTGTTGTCCTCTACATAGCATGTTCAATTTCAGTTCCCTTCTAAGGCCTTCATTTTCTCCTCTTTCTTATCTGTGCAGCCCACATGACTATAGAGTCACACATGTGGGCATATGCACAGTGGTAAATTACACATCCCTTCCTCCCTCCTCCTCCATGTCCTCCTATTGCTAAACACTATGGGGGAGGAATTTAGTATGATAGTTACATTCACTAAGAAACTCACAAAAAAGCTTTGTATTATTATAAATCAGTAAAACTGCCTTGGATAAAGATACCATCTGGACAAAATTAAAGCTAGTGTCAATCATCTTTGACTATATTAATGCACAAAAATACACATTTGATGTTCAATAAAGATTTATAGGGAGATATAAAACAGTTTTGTGATATTTATAACTTAAAGCGGTGCTTCATCCAAAAGGGGAAGTGCCACTTTAAGGAGTCGTTACCCGCTCCTCTTGAACAATTGGCATTTTTGAGGAGCATTAGGGGAGCAGGTACCTGATTTTGACATGTACCCGCTTCCCACTTCCGTTTCGATGGCCGTGGCACTCGAAAACAGAAGTTCTCCTCCCTCCCCCTGCAGTCTTCTGGGACACTGACAGATCCCAGAAAACTGCATCCACCATTCACAATGCACAGCGCTACTTGCGCGTGCGCAGTGGGCACCTGGCTGTAAAGCTGCAAGCTGTCACAGCTGGGTGCCCATAGTGAAGATGCCGGCACCGGGGTGTAAAGACAGCAGGTGAGACTGACTGGGGTAAGCACACTGCTAGATCGTAGGACAGGTAAGTAGCTGTTTTTTAAAAGTCAGCAGCTACAGTTTTTGTAGCTGCTGACTTTTATTTTTTCCACAGGTGACTGGAACTCCGCTTTAATTTGAATTGCTCTTCTGAAACAGTTTTTTTAGTCATGTGACTGGCACAGCACAAATCAGAGCTGGCCAGACACAGACTCATACTGTAGAGAGCATATATCAGCAGAGTAATCAAAGCTCCTCCCATGGATCCTTCCTTGCAGGTACCAAATAACAGGGGGAGATCATGTGACCCCACAACTGTGCTGCAGGAGTAAGGTACTTAGAAGATAAAAAAAATAATAAATAATATGGAGAGTTCAAAATCTGGTGCAGCTGTGCATGGTAGCCAATCAGCTTCTAACGTCAGCTTGTTCAATTAAGCTTTGACAAAAAAACCTGGAAGATGATTGGTTTCTATGCAGAGCTGCACCAGACTTTGCACTCTCTAGTTTTAGTAAATGAACCTCATGGCGTCATGATATATAAGATTCTTGTGAATGAATTATGACAATTAACACTTCTCTGTTTAGTACTGTATTACTTTAATGAGGAGTTCTGTGGTCTCTGTGAGGTAATAAAGACCTGTACCTGTCACACTTACTAAGCATGCATGTAATTAAACTAAAGTGCCTTGCAAAAGTATTCACCCCCTTGGCATTTTTCGTGTTTTGTTGCCTCACAACCTGGAATTAACATGGATTGTTTGAGGATTTGCATCATTAAATTCACAGAACATGCCCACAACTTTGAAGATTTATTATTTTATTTATTAACTTTGATTAGGACAAAATAACAGAAAAAGTCACTGTGCATAACTATTCACCCCCCTAAAGTTAATACTTTGTAGAGCCACCTTTTGCGGCTATCACAACTCCAAGTCTCTTTTGATAAGACTCTATGAGCTTGCCACATCTTACCACTGGGATTTTTGCCCATTCCTCCTTGCAAAACTGCTCCAGCTCCTTCAAGTTGGATGGTTTGCGCTTGTGAACAGCAATCTTTAAGTCTGACCACAGATTTTCTATTGGATTGAGGTCTGGGCTTTGACTAGGCCATTCCAACACATTTACATGTTTCCCCTTAAACCACTCAAGTGTTGCTTTAGCAGTGTGTTTGGGGTCATTGTCCTGCTGGAAGGTGAACCTCCGTTCTAGCCTCAAATCACACATAGAGTGGTACAGGTTTTGCTCAAGAATATCCCTGTATATAGCACCATCCATCTTTCCCTCAACTCTGACCAGTTTCCCAGTCCCAACTGCTGAAAAACATCCCACAGCATGATGCTGCCACCACCATGTTTCACTGTGGGGATGGTGTTCTTTGGGTGATGTGTTGGGTTTGCGCCAGACATAGCATTTTTTTTGATGGCCAAAAAGTTCAATTTTAGTCTCTTCAGACCAGAGCACCTTCCTCCATACATTTTGGGAGTCTCCCACATGCCTTTTTCGCAAACTCAAAATGTGCCATTTTGTTTTTTGCTGAAAGTAATGGCTTTTTTCTGGCCACTCTGCCATTAAGGCCAACTCTATGGAGCGTACGGCTTATTGTCATCCTATGTACAGATACTCCAGTCTCTGCTGTGGAACTCTGCAGCTCCTCCAGGGTTACCTTAGGTCTCTGTGCTGCCTCTCTGAATAATGCCCTCCTTGCCCGGTCCGTAAGTTTTGGTGTGCGGCCGTCTCTTGGCAGGTTTGCTGTTGTGCCATGTTCTTTCCATTTGTTTATGATAGATTTGATGGTGCTCCTAGGGATCATCAAAGATTTGAATATTTTTCAGTTTTTAGTTTTATGTATATATTTTTCTAATTTTACTTCACCAACTTAGACTATTGTGTTCTGATCCATCACATATAATTCAGATTAAAAAAAAAAAACATTGAACTAAAGGCTCTAATGTAACAAAAAAGGTAAAAAGCCAAGGGGGTGAATATTTTTGCAAGGCACTGTATATATCTAATGCTAAGTTGGCTTTAACAGTCTATTTCCAGGCCCATGTGCTATTGCATGGGGGGGGGGGGGGGGGTGCCTCATCTCCACTCATACTGACTTTTTGAAAGTCTGTATTTGCATAGGACCCTCTGTTGGGCTTCAGAAGCCAAGATCAATTATTTGGCACCTGATAGTGCTTACTATCCACCACTTTAGCAAAATACCTTTTTTTCCCCAGATAAGCTACACTGTAAAATGGGGACGACCATTTTAGTGCCAAAAAGATCCATTCTTTTTTCATCCCTTGAAACCCTTTTGGTTTCTTGTGGCTGGCTGGGTGCACATTGATTGGGTAGATATGATATTACTTTTAGACATCATTCATATTTGACATCATCATTAATATTGACAGGCTTTATCATGACATCATCCTGACAAAAAAAGAGAAAGATTCTCCTCACTATCCACACTAAAGAATCTGGAATTTCTTTGTGATTATTGATATATTGTAGGGGGGGGGGGTAAAATTTGTATAAGGTTAGAATTGATAATGAAGTGAATTGTATGTATAGGTCAGCTTGAAGAACTAAAAAGAACTAAAACTTTTTTTTAAATAGTATAAATCTTTTAATGTACAGTATGTAAAATGTATGAATTTGATATAAAACATGTCTATACTGCTACCTGTTAAAGTCCCAAATTAGTTATGTGCTATTGTATCAAGCCTAACTGTCACTGTCAGGGCGTCCTGGACCTGTTATTCAATAGCAACTGGAGCGATACAAGTTGCTTCAGCTTGATTTTTTTTATATTGCCCTCTCTGCACAGTGCTTATACTTCTGCAAGTACATCACATCGAGTCTGTGAGTTTACATGTTACGTGGAGAATTGCTGCGATAATTATTGTCTGGGAAAGGATTCATTACAGCCTGTTTATGGAGCAAAAGTATAATTTAACAATAAGTTCCTGTCGTTAACTGGAGAATGATAAAACAAAGTGATTTCATTCGCTATGACTTTATAATACCTGCAGGGTATAATGTGTGATCTGAAACTCAACAAAATAACATGATTGTAGTCTCAGTATATGGCAAAGTGGAAAAAGAAAATTATACCAGACAAGGGGAAAGGTTCAGGGTCGAAATCTTGTAAATCAATCTACAAGTCACTCATAAAGTTAACTGAGCGAATTATTTCAGCAATAAAAAAAAAACCAAATGAGATAAACTTTAGCATAGAAAATTGGGGCAGAAGGTTTGAGGCAACTATGGACTCTCATGGTACGGCAAAGACTCACATAAACATTTGTATAAAAAGTATAACTTTATTATTTTATTTTTTTTAAGACAACAACATCAGTTAAAAAGGTCCTATGAAGAGAGGATATACAATACACAGTATTAAATCTCTGAAGAGGAACTGGACAGTTGGACGTGCATCCATCCAACCAAAAGGACCATGGATCTCGTCCTATGTCAGTTCAACCTCGACATGTTTCGCAGTGTGACTGCTTCTTCAGGAGTATGCTTCAGAAGATAATATATGTAGATATCTCTACAAACAATAAACAGTATATAATCAAACTTCAAGGACAAACAACACACATAAAAATAATAAAGATAGCATGGATTAGAACATAGACACAAGGGCCAACTCAAATCTGCCATAGAGATGGACAGTTCAAAATTTAGCGATCAATTAAGATAATATAAGGTAAGGTGTGATTCGCCAAGCATAGATATTCCCATGTAGAATTAAAACAAGGAGCTTACCAGGACTGAACCAGACCAGACCACCAGGGCGTCTACAAGCCCCTAAGGGCAACTTCCCGGGCGAGTGTGGGAGCCAGCTCAGGATATACAAATTGGACAGTGAACTGTCAAGGGTAAATAAGGAAAAAGGGTGTGCATGAGTGAAATAGCAAAAGAAATTGCTGGTATGATATAACTGCAATCCACATACTGAGTATGCCAAAATAGATCATCCTCCGAGTAAAAATACTATATATACATATATCCATGTCACAAACAGTACACACCTGTCAGATGTTTAATAAACAATTAAATGGCCTTGACGTTTAGACAGACCTATTTCTCTAAAGTGGCGCTCCTCAACTTGGTAATGTGAAAGAAACTGGGTGAGAAAAATATATAGATGTATATATAAATATAACACCTACTATTCAAAAGACTAGATGTCACATGAATACCGCTGAGATTCAAAAATGAGGAATAACAGCGGGAAGACAACTGATATGAAATAACTTACCCTGTAATGGTGGTTAGAATATACAGGGTAGTTCATCATTGGGGCCAAAGGTTGAAAAAGGCATTGTGAAGTGGTTAGAAATACTGTGGACTAATCCATAGCCACAGCGTCCTATAAAATAGACAGATAGATAAACATTTTTAACAGTAAAATAATAAAGACCAGTGTATCGAAAAATGGTGGCGATCACAGATGCCTCAAAGAGATGCCTACCTCAGAAAAGATCTCCGGAGGGAGAGAACGTCGCCGACCGTGCCTGCAACCAGCCCCATAATGGGAGGTCGCTTCCATTATATAGGCCTAGCTCCTATCCAAAGGGTGTCACAACCTGGCGCTGTAGCGCCAACCAGTGACATCATTGGAAACGATCTCGGACTGCACATGCGCGAAGTGCATGCGCAGTACTGCAAAAAAGGCAAATAGAACCAGATAGAGAGTCTCTCTCATAAATGCCGTTCGCCTGTCCCAAAAGTACCCAAACCCCATACTGCCAGCAGGTGGATGGGTAAGGAAAGCTAGGGGACAGAAGATCACACACTCGCCTGGAACAATAGAGACCCCCCAGTGGCGAGGGCCAGTAAAACAGTAACCACAGTTCCGAACACAGGAACAAATTGCAAGGTAATAACTTGAATGATCAAAAAAAGAAAAAGTTAATATTGTGGGTACATACAATGAAAAAAATTAGATATACATAGACTAATCTGCACTAGCGCCAATAAAGCTTATTATATGAATTAGAAACCGTATAGCAAAAATCAAGTCACAGAACAGGCTAAGGCACACCAAGCGCAAGCCGGGGAAACATCAATGGTAACAGCTGGTGTAGTTTCAGCAGAAAATAGAAAAAGAACAGAAAACGCATCAAAGTAATAATTGAGACCCTCCAAAAGGAGAGAAAAGGAGGAGAATACTATGAGCCCATACAACAACTAATTGAGATGAATCCTTATCTTATAAAAAAGGTTTGTATGAATTAATCTTATTAATTCCAGGATACTGGGTAACTCTCTATCCACAATGTTTCTGCCCTCAGGATCATATTGTCCCAATCACCTCCTCTGAGACTGGGAGAGTCGACCTCGAGTGCAAAAAAAGAAACAAATCTATTGTCGAACCTATGGTATAAGCCTATGTGTCTTGCAACCGAGGTGGTTGTTTTTCCAGAGCCTGAGCAATACACATGATCTCTGATTCTCAGGTCAAATTCACAAATTGTCTTGCCAATATATAAAGCATGACATTTGCAAGTCATTAAGTAGATAACACCTCTGGTGGAACAATCAGCATGGCATCGAGACTGATGCCATTGTCCATTAGGTAAACGGATGCCCCTGCCCTCTGTAGCCCAGGGGCAGCGGCTGCATCTCCCACAACGATAAGTTCCCCAAATAGATCTGGGAGGAAGGTCCAAAGCCTGCACATAATGGCTAGAGGTTAGAGTATCTCGCAAGGAGCTAGCTCGTTTAAAAACCAATTCAGGGACCGGATGTACATACTTGGGAACGGTTGTGTCTTCAGCCAATAGGTGCCAATGGCAAGAAATGGAGGCTCGCAAATTGGACTCATGGGCGGTAAAGCGAGTGACAAATTTGACCGTATGAACAGGGGTAGTGGCAGAGGATTTATACAGGAGATCAGCCCTAGACCTCAATCGGGCTTTTTTGAAGGCCTTCTTAAGGAGTGATCATTGATATTTACCTGGCTTGCGCTTGGTGTGCCTTAGTCTGTTCTGTAAATGTATTTTTGCTATACGGTTTCTAATTCATATAATAAGCTTTATTGGCACTAGTGCAAATTAGTCTATGTATATCTAAATATTTTCATTGTATGTAACCACATTATTAACTTTTAATTTTTTTGATCATTCAAGTTATTCGCTTGCAATTTGTTCCTGTGTTTAGAGCTGTGGTTACTGTTTTACCAGCCCTCGCCACTGGGGGGTCTCTATTGTTCCGGGGCGAGTGTGTGATCTTCTGTCCCCTAGCTTTTCTTACCCATCCACCTGCTGGCGGTAGGGGATTTGGGTGCTTTTGGGACAGGCGAACGGCATTTATGAGAGAGTTTCTCTCTCTCTGGTTCTATTTGCCGTTTTTGCGGTACATGCACGTTCCAAGATCATATCCAATGACATCACTGGTCGGTGCCACAGCGCCGGGTTGTGATGCCCTTTGCATAGGAGCTAGGCCTATATAATGGGCGTGACCTCCCATTATGGGGCTGGTTGCAGGAATGGATGGCGGCGTTCTCTCCCTCCAGAGATCTTTTCTGAGGCATCTCTTTGAGGCATTTGTGATCGGATGTGCGCGGCGATGGCGCCTCCATTTTTTGATACACTGGTCTTTATTATTTTACTGTTAAAAATGTTTATCTATCTGTCCATCTTATAGGATGTTGTGGCTATGGATTAGTCCACAGTATTTCTAACCACTTCACAATGCCTTTTTCAACCTTTGGCCCCAATGATGAACTACCCTGTATATTCTAACCACCATAACAGGGTAAGTTATTTCATATCAGTTGTCTTCCCACTGTTATTCCTCATTTTTGAATCTCAGCGGTATCCATGTGACATCTAGTCTTTTGAATAGTAGGTGTTATATTTATATTGATATATACATCTACATATTATTCTCTCCCAGTTTCTTTCACATTTCCAAGTTGATGAGCGCCACTTTAGAGCAATCCGTTCGTCTAAACCTCAAGGCCATTTAATTGTTTATTAAACATCTGACAGGTGTGTACTGTTTGTGACATGGATATATGTATATATAGTATTTTTACTCTGAGGACGATCTATTTTGGCATACTCAGTATGTGGATTGCAGGTATATCATACCAGCAATTTCTTTTGCTATTTCACTCATGCACACCCTTTTCCCTTATTTACCCTTGACAGTTCACTGTCCAATTTGTATATCCTGACCTGGCTCCCACACTCGCCCGGGAAGTTGCCCTTAGGGGCTTGTAGACGCCCTGGTGGTCTGGTCTGGTTCAGTTCTGGTAAGCTCCTTGTTTTCATTCTACATGGGAATATCTATGCTTGGCGAATCACACCTTACCTTATATTATCTTAATTGATCGCTGGATTTTGAACTGGTCCATCTCTATGGCAGATTTGAGTTGGCCCTTGTGTCTATGTTCTAATCCATGCTATCTTTATTATTTATATGTGTGTTGTTTGTCCTTGAAGTTTGATTATATACTGTTTATTCTTTGTAGAGATATCTACATATATTATCTTCTGAAGCATACTCCTGAAGAAGCAGTCACACACCGCAAAACATGTCGAGGTTGAACTGACATAAGACAAGATCCATGGTCCTTTTGGTTGGATGGATGCACATCCAACTGTCCAGTTCCTCTTCAGAGATTTAATACTGTGTATTGTATATCCTCTCTTCATAGGACCTTTTTAAATGATGTTGTTGTCTTAAATAAATTTATACTTTTTTATACAAATGTTTATGTGTCTTTGCCGTACCATGAGAGTCCATAGTTGCCTCAAATCTTCTGCCCCGATTTTCTAGTTGATAGGATGATGGTACATTACGTTTATGTTTTCGATTTAGTAGCAATAAATAATAAACCTTAGCATAAATGGAAATCTCCTTAATGAATCATAAACATTGTTTTTAACCACTTCGCGCCCACGCTATAGCTGAAAGATGGCTACAGCGCGGACGCTATCTGCCGGGCGGCTGTCCCTGGACGTCCTGATGTTTACTTCCGCGATGCACGCTCCCACAGGCGCGCATCGGGGAAGTTTTGTGCTTGCCATGTCCCTTGGACAGTCACAGATCGCTGAAAATGGCCAATCATAGCGGCCGTTTTCAGCGCGATCGGCGGTGCCAATGAGAGATGATCTCAAATGTAAACATATGAGATCATCTCTCATTGCCGGCTCTCCCTCCTCACACAGAGACAGCGTGTGAGGAGGGAGAGCAAACCGTGCTTCAGCGTTTAGTTACTGTGAGTAAAAAAAACACATACACTGTGCCAACACACTAATATCAGTGCCATCTGCCAGTGCAATCTGCCAGTGCCATCTGCCAGGGCCATCTGTCAGTGCCATCTGCCAGTGCCATCTGCCAGTGCCTCTGTCAGTCTCATCTGCCAGTGCCATCTGCCATCTGCCAGTGCCATCTGCCATCAGTGCCACCTGCCATCAGTGCCATCTGCCATCAGTTCCACCTGTCAGTGTTACCTGTCAGTGCAACCTGTCAGTACCATCTGTCAGTACCACCTGTCAGTGCCATCTGTTATCAGTGACACCAGTGCCACGTATCAGTGTCATCAGTGTCACGTAAGTGTCACGTGTCATCAGTGCCACGTAAGAGTGCCAGCTATCATCAGTGTCACTTGTCATCAGTGCCTTCTGTCATCACCAACAATGGCTAGAAGATTATATTCAGCTGAGGAGGCATACAGTATTCTTGCGGGCGACGAGAGCAACGGGGAGCTCTCTGCTTCGGATTCCTCCTCATTTTCAGATTCTGAGTCTGACGTGGACTACGAGCCTGTCCTAACCAGTGGTACACTTACAGCCTCAGAGGAGGAGAATGAGAGTCCGCCCGCCAGACAAAGGCGTACTGGTGAGGAGGCAGTGCCATCCACCAGCACCGCAGTACCTCGGCAAAGGCCACGTACCAGTGGGGTGTCACCTCAGTCCCAAAGGGTTAGGTCCCATGCCAGCCTTCCCTATTCCCTTCAAAACCCCTTGTGGCTGCCTCCTAATTCAGGAAAAGCTAACGTTCCCCCTTTCACTGCCCAGCCAGGAGTCCAGATGGACACAGAAAATATTTCTCCGATAGACTTTTTCCACCTTATTTTTACTGAGGACATGCTTGCATCAATTGTGGCCCAGTGCAACCTATATGCCCAACAATTTATTGCAAGTAACCCAACGTCCTCTTATGCCCGTCCCTACGAGTGGAGAGCCCTAACAGTGAAGGAGTTTAAAAAATTTTTGGGCCTCACATTCTGTATGGGACTAAACAGAAAAAATGAAATACGTTCGTATTGGTCTACCCTCCCCATCTACCACATGCCCATCTTTTCCTGAATAATGCCCAGGACCAGATATCTTATGATTATGAGATTCCTTTACTATAACGACAATACCCAGTGCCCTCCCCGAAATCACCCAAATTTTGACAAGCTTTTTAAAATTCGGCCCCTAATAAATTATTTTTCAGAAATCTTCCCCCAGTTGTTTACCCCAGGCCAACACATATGTGTGGATGAGTCCCTTATCAAGTTTTCTGGCAGGCTGGGCTTAAAACAATTTATTCCCACCAAAAGGGCCCGCTATGGGGTGAAGATGTACAAATTGTGCGATCGTGCTAGAGGGTATACCTATGCCTTCATGGTATACGAAGGGAAGGACACCCAGCTACATCCCCCTAATTGCCCAGAATATATTGGATCGAGTGGGAAAGTCGTTTGGGAACTCATAAACCCACTCCTGGAGAAAGGCTACCATCTGTATGTGGACAATTTTTATTCCAGTTTGCCCCTGTTCCGAAACCTTCATAGAAAGAAGACTCCAGCATGCGGCACCGTAAGGACAAATCGGAAGGGCTTTCCTCAAAGCCTCGTCAACAAGAAGTTAGGGAGAGGGGAGGCGGCGAGCTTACGGAATGAGGAAATTCTGGCTGTGAAGTGGAGGGACAGAAGGGACGTCTACATGCTTTCTTCAATCCACAACAACACATTTGTTGAGATCACCAGGAGGAATGGCCCAATTCAAAAGCCGACGTGTATCTATGAATACAACATGTATATGGGGGGTGTCGACTTCAACTACCAGATGCTCGAGCCCTACCTTTCCACTAGAAGAACATACCAGTGGTATAAAAAAGTTTCGATTTATTTATTTATTTGGCCATGTACAACACCTATGTCATTTATCGCAACTCCACTGACAGACCCAAACATTAGATCCGATGTAATTAGCAGACTCTCTGAACGCCACTTTCCCAATAAAATCCCTCCCAGACCAACAGGCCAAAAACGTCAGAAAAAATGCCGGGTGTGCTCCAAACAAGGGGTGAGAAGAGACACCACTTATCATTGTCCCCAATGTCCTTCCCAACCAGGCCTCTGCATAGTTGACTGTTTCCGCCGTTACCATACTTCACTAAATTATTAGTGAAGTATGGTAAACATAACCCTCACTTCCTGCCTTCACAAACCTTCACACCCCTTATGCCTCTGCTTGCTCTGTAACTGACCCTGGCTTGTTATTCGACCATGCTTCTGCCTACCGATTCTGTTTATATCTCTGCCTGATCTGGAACTGACCCTGGACTGTTATTCGACCACGCTTCTGCCTACCGATTCTGTACATACCTCTGCCTGATCTGGAACCGACCCTGGACTGTTTGACCATGCCTCTTGCCTGCCTCTTGGACTGATCTTGTACCCTGCCAGTGGACTAGTGGGATTCAGAACACAGGGGTCCCACATATATGAGGGGCTCCAGAATAGTTTTTCTGGATGAAGAAAACAATTTCATTTGTTTTCTCATTCCTAGATTAGGGTCTGGAGACTCGGAGGCTTCAAAGAGATTTGGGTGGGAGAAGCCTCTACCCCTGTCCCCATTCTTTCCTGAACGAGGCCCTACTTCTGCCTGCTGCCTGTAGGACCTATGCCATCATGCCTCTGCCTGTCGCATGAACTGACCACACCACATGGACCTGCCTACTACCAGGACCATTATATTGGCACTGCTGACAATCTCTGCCTGCACTGACCCTGGACTGTATATGGACAGTATCCCTGCCTGCTGCCTGTACTGACCATCGACAGTATTCCTGCCTGTTGCCTGGAAAATTGCGTTCGCTTTTGCTGACCAAGTCCCTGCCTGCTGCCTGGACCAGTGCTATCCTCCTGTGTACAACTGCGCTACTACAACCACAGGTAATCTTTTGTTTACTCTTTGCTCAGCATAATGTTTTTTTGGGTGTAATTCTTGGTATGTGAATGCTATGTGTCCCTAGAACACCTGATGGTGTTTCTTGCATGTTGGGCCTCTGTATGTGGCCAGGCTGTGTAAAAGTCTCACACATGTGGTATCGCCGTACTCAGGAGGAGTAGCAGAATGCATTTTGGGGTGTCATTTTTGCTATGTACATGCTATGTGTTGGAAATATCTTACAAATGCACAATTTTGCGTAAAAAAAATGCGGTTTCATTTTTTTTCCACATTTTCCAAAAACTTTTGGAAAAAAATGAACTGTTCAAAAGACTCATTATGCCTCATAGATTATATGTTGGGGTGTTAGCTTTCCAAAATGGGGTCACTTTGTGGGCGTTTCCATTGTCCTGGTGCTCCAGGGCCTTCAAAAGTGTAATAGGTGGTTGAGAAATGAGATGTGTAATCTATGCACCTAGAACGCCTGATGGTGCTATTTCAATATTGGGCCTCTGTATGTGGCCAGGCTGTGTAAAAGTCTCACACATTTGGTATCGCCATACTCAGGAGGAGTAGCAGAATGTATTTTGTGGTGTCATTTTTTGCTATGTACATGCTATGTGTTGGAAATATCTTATAAATGCACAACTTTGCGTAAAAAAAATGCGTTTTCATTTTTTTCCACATTTTCCAAAAACTTTTGGAAAAAAATGAACCGTTCAAAAGACTCATTATGCCTCATAGATTATACGTTGGGGTGTTAGCTTTCCAAAATGGGGTCACTTTGTGAGCGTTTCCATTGTCCTGGTGCTCCAGGGCCTTCAAAAGTGTAATAGGTGGTTGAGAAATGAGATGTGTAATTTATGCTCCTAGAACGCCTGATGGTGCTATTTCAATATTGGGCGTCTATATGTGGCCAGGCTGTGTAAAAGTCTCACACATTTGGTATCGTCGTACTCAGGAGGAGTAGCAGAATGTATTTTGGGGTGTCATTTGTGGTATACACATGCCATGTGAGAGAAATAACCTATTACAATGACAATTTTGTGGAAAAAAAAAAATCTTCATTTTGCCAAGAATTGTGGGAAAAAAATGACAACATCAAAAACCTCACAATGCATCTTACTAAATACCTTGGAATGTCTACTTTCAAAAAAGGGGTAATTTGGGGGGTATTTGTAATTTCCTGGCTTGTTCGGGTCACAAGAATTGAGATAGGCCACCAGTACATCAGGTGTGATCAATTTTTTATGATTTGCACCACAGCTTGTAGACTCTCTAACTTTCACACAGACCAAATAATATCCACTAATTTGGGTTATTTTTACCAAAGATATGTAGCAGTATAAATTGTGGCCAAAATTTCTGAAGAAAAATTAATAATTTGCAAAATGTTATCACATAAACTAAGAAAAATGCGTTTTTTTTCAAAATTTTCGGTCTTTTTTAATTTACAGCGCAAAAAATATAAAACCCAGAGGTGATCAAATACCACCAAAAGAAAGCTCTATTTGTGGGAAAAAAATGATAAAAACTTCATTTGGGTACAGTGTTGTATGACCGCGCAATTGTCATTCAAAGTGCGACAGCGCTGAAAGCTGAAAATTGGTCTGGGCAGGAGGGGGGTTTAAGTGCCCAGTAAGCAAGTGGTTGAAGAGCAGCCTAAGACAGAAAATATGATGGTAGCCAAGAAAAAAATAACACAAAATATCTGAGATATTAGAATTCCTTGTAGAAAGATCCATCAGGCTTTTTACAGTGCAACCCCCCTCTCATGCTTGGGTTGCAGTATATTCTGATGGGTTGATATACTAAACAAGAGGAGAAAGTTGATTTACTAAAAGCAAATAGTAGTTGCACTCTGCAAGAGCAGTTGCTTCAGAGCTTAGTAAATGAGGAAGAGCTCTGCTGACTTCCATCATTCAAACATGTGCAAGCAAAAAATGCTTTTTTTTCTTCCTTGCATGTGATTGGGTATTCTTTGCAAAGTGAAGCATTACCTCATTTACTAATCTCTGGAGCAACTGCACTTTGCAAAGTCTATTTGCCTTCCATAAATCAACCCCTAAGAGGCCTTTCACACTGGGGCCGCAAGTGCGTTAGCTGTAAATCGCCGCTCGTTTTAGCAGCGCTTTACCGCTGTTTAAGCAGTGCTTTTTGGTTTTTCGCTTTTAACCCCCGCTAGCGACCGAAGAAGGGGTTAAAAAAGCGCTTTTCAGGCGCATCGGAAGCGCTGCCCGTACATTGCAATGGGCAGGGTGTTTCAGGAGTGCTGTATACAACGCTCCCAAACCGCCCCAAAGATGCTGCTTGCAGGACTTTTTCTAACGTCCCGCAAGCACACCGCCCCAGTGTGAAAGCACTGGGGCTTTCACTATCGGGTGGCATGGGTGGCAGTTTCCAGGCACTTTACAGGTGCTATTTCTAGCTCTAAAACGCCTGAAAGCTGCCTTAGTGTGAACGAGGTCTTAATGTTTACTTCAGGAAGTTAAAGCTGCGTTTGATTCAATCGTGAAATCATTGCTATTAAAATACTGTTTGTTTTTTTTTTTGTTTTAAACTGAATGAAAAAAAATCTATCATTGTATGTCCAGCTTATGTTTTAAGATACTGAAAAGGACTGCAAAGCTAATAGGGATAGAGTAGGGAGCTGGGAAATGATTGCCAATAGTTGATTCTCTGCATTGCTTCCCCTTCTTATCTGACATCTTATATCCACAGCTATTAAGAATTAAATATGGTTCCTACAATGATTCCAAGGACATTTTACATTTCAGATGACTCTCTAAATATCTTCCAAGAGAGCCATACCCGCTGACATTGTTTCTAAGTATCAAATTTGTGTGCCAAAAGGGACTCCATCCTCTCAATGTAGTCCATCTCTGTAACCCACTCAATCAAAGAGGGAACATGTGCCATCCTCCAATGATGTGGTATAACTGATCTTGTTGCTGTTAACCAGTGTCTAATGCCGCGTACACACGAGTGGACTTTCCGGCATACTTGGTCCGGCGGACCAGAGTCCGTCGGACAATTCGATCGTGTGTGGGCTCCAGCGCACTTTGTTTTCTCAAAAGTTTGACGGATTTAGATTTGAAACATGTTTCAAATCTGTCCGACGGACTCTTCTTTCTAGCGGACAAACCGGTCGTCTGTTTGCCAGTCCGACGGACTCAAACTGACGCATGCTCTGAAGCAGTTACAAGACGGAAGCGCTCGGTCTGGTAAAACTAGCCTTCATATTGAAGGTAGCACATTCCTCTTCTGTGATCTTTTAATACAGCGCATTTTTTTTTCTTTATAATGCGAGAAGAAGGAAGTTTTTTTGCTGCTTATATTCACACAGAGTTCTCACAAACTACTTTCTTCATGATTTATCCTCATGCCATGATTAATATTATATTTTTGAAAAGCCAGATCTCCAGAAATAAAGTAGCAAATTTGTTTTTGGACTCATCTTTATTTTTTACAGATTTCAACAATATAGATTTTACAATGTGTGCTAAATTATCCAAAATGTAACTTTAACTTTAATAATTTTATTGTTTTAATGAATCTTAATGAGGTTGGTGTCCCTTGTTAATTAGACATAGTGGGGTTATTTTAAAAAGGAAAAATATCTTTTCACTACAAGTGCAACTTGTACTTGGAATTGCACTGAAAGAGCATTTGTAAGTGCATTGGCTGTGGATCCGAGGGGCACATGCAAGGAACCCCCCCCCCCCCCCAAAAAAAATACTCTTGCACACGATTGTATCATAAAATCAGCAGAGCTTCCCCTCATTTCAGATCTTCCCCTCAGATTTACAGCGACTGCACTTCCAACAAGTGAACTTGCAGCACAATTTATCAAGTGCACTTTGCAATAGCACTTTGCACTTGAATTGCAAAATGATTTAGCCTTTTGTAAATAACACACATATAGTCTTTTTGACCTGTACCTGCCTACTCACAAACCAAATGTCCTTTTTGAATCAAAACACATAGTCAATAATTTAAGGTAATTAAAATATCCATTTATTTGGGTCAAAACAGAAATGAGGAAGGCAACACTGGAGACACTTTTGGAATGTGTGAAGCCTTTTGTCCCCCCAGGACACACATCAAGTTAGAGGTCAATAAAATTGGTATCTTGCGCCTAGGGAGCACAGTTAGAAGTCAGACCAGACAGAAGCCAGCCAATCACTTTCGAGTCCTCCGTGGAGCATTCCCTGCACGCTGCCCTGCAGCCTTCCCTCCACGCTTCGCTGCAGCCTTCCTTGGAGCCTGTGCCTCTGGTGGTGTACTTGGGGCAGGAGGAGGAGGAGGAGGAGTAACAGGAGGAGTGGCTTTATCTGCTATATATGATTTTGCAGTAAGCTCCCTTGTCAAGCCCTTCTGATAGGCTTGAAAAATCAGACCCTCTGATAACGAGAAAATGGAGACAATCCATTGTCCCTAACATCTCAGATGTCAAGACCCACCTCAAATTGATCAAAGAGTATGAACAATACTCAGCCTTAAAATCAGGCTCCACTGGGAAATGTAAAAACTCTTGGGAGCTGTGGCTCAAAATCCAACACACCCTCAGTTAGAACACTCCGTTGTATGTTCCCATATGGGTAACCTTGTTTGAATCAATCTAACTAAATAACATGTTGAAATTACTGTTTGGTTTTTATTTTTGATGTACTACAAAGCAATGTCTGTCATTCATATCTTCTGTGTCGAAATCTTATCCTTTGTCAAATGATAACCCCACATGCATCGTTGACAATTGTAAAGTGTTGTTAAACTTTTGAAAACCCAATAAAAATATTAAATATTAAAAAAAAAATCAGACCCTCACAGAGGAGGCGTTGCCCCTTTTCGAGTTCCAGCAATCTGGTGGCCATATAGGTTTCATACGCCTCTTCTACATTGGGTGGTGTGCTGAGGATTTGGCTGGCTTCGCGAATAAGGGCTAGTGATTCCTCCTCAGTTGGGGTCATCTTTCTTGCCCTTTTGGTGGTAATGCGGAGGGGAGGCACCTGACACTCTGTGAGGCTTCTACTGGGCCCAGCCACGGCCTCCTCCTCTCTCCCACTGGGCAAGGCCTCCTCCTCTATACCTCTGGGCACAGACTCCTCCTGGCTGAGCTCATCCTGTGTAAAAAAAAGGGACATATCGGTATTTGTAATTTTTGCTTACGCAATCACACACAATTTTCAGCTCATGATTTGCAAATATAATTAAAAACAAATATTAAAGGCTATCATTTTGACCCCACCATTATTCTAGCTGCTCACCAATATTCGAAGTCTATTTTTGCGCACTACTGTCTAGTGATATGTCTACATATTAATAATTGTGCTGAGGTAATTTTTGGCGAAGCACTTAAAACATTTAGAGGTTTACATCATTAATATTTACACAATCCCAAATTCACCAAAAAAGTATACCTGGCTGAAGCTGGGCGCATCCACCTCATCAATGATGAAAGGGCCCAGTTCTTCTTGGGACTCCTCAGCTGGGGTGGAGGGAAGGGTGGAGGTGGAGGGAAGGCTGGAGGGAAGGGTGGAGGTGGAGGGAAGGCTGGAGGGAAGGGTGGAGGGAAGGCTGGAGGGAAGGCTCGAAAGTGATTGCCTTGCTTCTGTCTGGTCATCCAGAAATCGCATTTTTTGGTAGTACCACAGCTTGGGGACATACACCTGGTCTGCTGCTGCTCTGGACCTGCGTGACTCCTGGATCCTCTTGTGTTCCCGCCCATACATGTTGCGCAAGATACCAATTTTAGTGTCCAGAAACTTAAGGTCTGCCTGACTCGAGTCTTCACAAATTCCAAAAGTGTGCCTAGTGTTGCCTTCCTTGCCTCTCTATTGGAATATAATGGGTGCTTGACCTCCCACAGGTTTCTGTTTTGTTCATACAAATCAATAAAACGTGCCAAAAAATCTTGATCCTTAAAAGGATTCATTTTTGCTGAAAGACAAGACACAAGATAAAAACTGTAATGTCAGTCTAAACTCCCAGTATTATATTTGGCTCAATCTAGGGTACACACACACACACACCAAAACACATTCACCAAATACATACTGTGGCAGTAGGACCCTGTGCTACCTGGAAGATTGCTGGTTTACGCCAGATTTTGGAGAGAAAGGCACGCTGATTGCACAGCTGTGTGCTGGGCTATTTAATTGTGACCTGGCTATGGCTCAGGGTTCCACCCAACAGACAGGAAGTCTGTGCATGGGAGTCAGGTGGACTCCCATTCCTCTGAGAGGATTCAGAGGCTGCAGGAGGCAGCCAGGGTATGCATGTCTGCAGGAGGCAGATGTACTTAGTGACAGAGCAGCAGGAGTAAGCTAGGAGAGAGCTTCACTCTAGGAAACTCGTTTGGGTCTGAGGAGCAGACCTAAGGCCTAGGCTAAAGGCCGGAATCAGCCGTATGGCAAGAATGTACGCCAGGAGGCTAAAGTATTGAGTGTGCAAGATACAGTAATGGTGGAACCCCCTGCGTGGGCTACTGATGTCTTTGTGAACTTTTCCGTGCTTTTAAATAAAAGTGGGCTACCAGGCCCTTAAAAATACAGTTGTGTACTGGAGTACTCACTGACAACGCACCTACCATTTGAGTCTGATACCCCAATCTTACATATGGTGGAGATATTGCTTCGGGCAGATTTGGAAGAGTTCCAGATCCTCGCATACCAAAAACAGTGAGTAGCAAGAAACTGTGTTGTGCAGCAATGCTGTGAGGAGCAGCTCATGTGAACCAGTGGAGTCTGCATGTGAAAGTGTGCTGTTTGCAAGTCTTAAAGAGACGGTACGCAAAATTTTCCTGTGTTAAAAAGCGTTGTGTGCCTGACTGCAGAGATGGGGCGGTCAAAGCGCAAAAAGGAAGCGATGTTTGCTGAGATGAGAGACAGAACCTTGTGGCTGGAGGGGTTGTTACCGACAGAACAAGCCCCAGACTGGTGCAAGATGCATTTGGCCGCACTGGAGCAAAGGAAAAAGGAAAGCAAGCCGTCCTTTAGTGCAAAGAGTGAGCAGATGGGTGCGGTTGTCCATGGCAACAAAGCAGAAATCCATACAGCTGACTTCATATGGCCTATGCTGCCTTCTGAACATGTTATAGACTTTTTGGATGATTTTGCGATGATTGCTTCCTACAGAGGATGGCCTAAAAGTCGCTGGGTTGAGTTGGTGCAACCTTTTTTGATGGAGGAGTACCAAGAGGTGTACCGCGGGATGTATCATAACCGAGATGACTACGACAATTTCCTAGGAGCAATCCAATCTAGAGAGCGCTGGAAAAGATCAACAGGGAGAAAGTGGTCTCCCATGGCAACCGGAGAAAGTCTGTTTGCAGAAAAGAGGAGCTACAGCGGAGATGTGGCTCAAATTCTAAATGAAGAGGTTTGTGCAAAAGTGTCTGTTGTCACCCCTGGCAACCGTGAAGGAAATTTTGTTCAGCCTGCAGGGGGTGATGGAGAGCACAAGAAATCAATGGTTTCAAGTTATGGCTGCTTGTGTGAAGTGGTCAGCCCAGAGAAGAGAGCACAGTATCCAGCATCCTGCAAGGGGTATGACCATATGTGTAAGTCTGCTGTTACCCCTGGCAACAGAAAACCTGTTTGGCCTGCAGGGGATGTTGGAAAATCCAAGAAGGATGCAATGTTGCCCTGTGTCCATGTGGGGGCATTAGCTTGTGAGAGTACAGCAAAGAAGGGACAACGCCCTCAATTGAAGCTTTCAACACCTTCCAAATGTAATGGTAAGACTGTTGCAGTTACAAATGTGAGAGAGACTGGTTATGGGACTATTCCCTGTGAAGTGGGAATAAGTCCAGTGAGAAAAATTGCTTTCAGAGACTTGCAAGTGAATACCCTGTGTAGTAACAAAGCCCAGTTTGAAGCTGAACCTGCAGCAAGCTTGAGGACTGGTAAGGACTTGTCTTCAGGCAGTGTATTGTTTAGCAGGAAGACAAGTGGTAAAAATGAAGATATGTTGCTTGCTAATGCAATTAAAAATGTGATATTGCATCCAGAAATCTCAGGAGGACTCCCAGTGTTGGAGCCGACGGGGCTCCCGGACAGCTCTGATACTGCTCAGGTGGAAAATGATGGGAAAATAGCTCAAATGAGGGAGTATGTATTATCACAATCTGATGTGGTTGACAGTGACTGGTGCAGATTGTCTGCTGCTAAACCACTCTGTCCACCTGTGTCTCCATGGGCAGAGGGAGCAGTACTACAGAGTGCTGATGACTGGAGCACAGACAGGATAGACTGGGATAGTCTCGCCATTAAGGTGATAGCGTGGTGGAAAGAAATTTCTGAAGGTAATAGTAGGCTGGACACTATTGCTGCTGTGACAAATGGAGAGGCTGCAAAGCCAGTAGACACAGGTGCGTTGGCTGTTGCAGAACTTAACCCCCTCCAGGCGGAAGGATCGGAAAAGGGCGCATATATAGCAGAAGTTTTGTCCACAGCAAAAGAGATGAGTAATGTTGAGTGTCAGGATGATGGGATAATGGATAGGGCCTTGGAAGGGCTCAGTGTTGCTGAAAATGAGACGATGAGTGTGACACATGCATTTAGCGGTGCTCATGGGGAGCCGCAAGTTTTGTCAGTGGCCTCTGAGGTGGAGGTCTCTTTGAGTGTCTCGGCCTCTCAAGCCTTAGCAAATGAGTCCCTCCACGTTGTTAGTAAGGGAAAAGTCCCTAGAGTTCTGTGTTTAGATGTGGCATGTCTAGAAATAACTGAGATGTTGTTGGAATTGGTGAAAACCTTTCCACTGTATACCTGCATGTATCCACCGCAGATGGGCGACCTGGTACTGCGTAGTACCAATCAGTGGAGACACGTGGTACAGGCGATGTTAAGCAATGTTGATAAAAATTGGTTACTGCAATGTTGGTTACTTTTGCGGAAAGTGGTCTCGCAGTTCTCTGCGAGAGTGCTTCCAGCGACAGTTATGTGCGGAAGGCGTTCAGGGGAACTGCTAGAGGAATCAAAAATGATAGACATAGTGGAAGTCTCTCCGTATGCTGGTGTGATGAGGTGCATTCCTGTTGGTGCGGTCCGAGGTGCAGCTGAGCAGTGGTTGTTACATGGTGCGTGTGCTGTCTCACCCGCTAGACCTCATGTAAAGGAAGGGCCCGGAAAAGACGCGGCAGTAGTGGGAATTCAATCCATCACTCGCAGGGAGGTGCAGTTTGAGGTACCCGGAGACACTTTGACAGGAAATGACAGTGTTGGTAACTGTAATAAAAAAGTGTATGAGAAGCACTGTAGAGCACTATCGGACAGCTCAGAGGTATTGGTTGAGGTACCAATGGACACAGAAATAGTTAAAGAGATTGGTGTGGAAAAATGTGGCGAAAAATGTGCGTTGGTAGGACAGTCGCTATTGGAGTGTTGGACAACAGGGAGCGATGTGAAACTGCGGGAATGTCCCATAGGGAGTAACTGCTTGCCTGTAGATGGTCCCTCCCTAGACACTGTCCTAGCAAACAAGGTGACAAGAGGTCTTGATGATAATAATATTGAGTTGAATAACCCCTTGTGGAACATTGCTATTGAGGTTAAACAGAAGTATGTGGTGTTGATCTCAGATGATTTGGTTGCCAAGGGTAACCACACAGGGGTCAGTGAACCTGATAAACGGATGTTGTTGGTTAGTGTTGCATCAGGTAGTGAGAGGGGTCAGTCCCTGACAGATTTCATGGAAGTGGGTCCCCAACAGTCCCAGGAGAGTAGGTCTGTGAGAGGAAAAAGGAGGATCCCGTGGCCAGAAGGTGGAGGGGATAGAGAGATTAGTGGGAGCCCACGGTTCAGGAAGAAGTGCTGGTGGAAGCACACCCGGAAGAAGATGGGGGTGGAGTGCCCCTTTAGAGAAAAGGTTGGGCAGATTAGGACTCCTACTGCTGATAGTTGGCACAGAGGTGCCAAGGTGAAGTGCTGGTGGAAACATACCCGGAAAAAGAAATGGGCCTACGCAGCTAATGGCTGGCACAGAGGTGTCCCATTCTTGGTGACGGGTTTATGTGTTCCTCCCTCCGGTTCGAAACAAGGGGGGAGGATATGTGGCAGTAGGACCCTGTGCTACCTGGAAGATTGCTGGTTTACGCCAGATTTTGGAGAGAAAGGCACGCTGATTGCACAGCTGTGTGCTGGGCTATTTAATTGTGACCTGGCTATGGCTCAGGGTTCCACCCAACAGACAGGAAGTCTGTGCATGGGAGTCAGGTGGACTCCCATTCCTCTGAGAGGATTCAGAGGCTGCAGGAGGCAGCCAGGGTATGCATGTCTGCAGGAGGCAGATGTACTTGGTGACAGAGCAGCAGGAGTAAGCTAGGAGAGAGCTTCACTCTAGGAAACTCTTTTGGGTCTGAGGAGCAGACCTAAGGCCTAGGCTAAAGGCCAGAATCAGCCGTATGGCAAGAATGTACGCCAGGAGGCTAAAGTATTGAGTGTGCAAGATACAGTAATGGTGGAACCCCCTGCGTGGGCTACTGATGTCTTTGTGAACTTTTCCGTGCTTTTAAATAAAAGTGGGCTACCAGGCCCTTAAAAATACAGTTGTGTACTGGAGTACTCACTGACAACGCACCTACCATTTGAGTCTGATACCCCAATCTTACAATACCCACGTTTAATCTTACCTTCGTTTCTGACGCTCACTACTTCCGCTCGGAAATACGTAGGCCATCGTAATAGCTTTATATACACTGCGCATGTGTCATGTTACGCCTGCGTCGCCCGCCCCTGACGTTCTTTAGTACGATTTGTCCCCGCCCTTTCACTCTTCGTTGCGCAGTGGGAGTATACCGAGAAAGATGGCGGAGAGATTATCTGGAACTAGCGCGGAGGAAAGCCTGGAGCCACAACCATCCAGATCCAGGAGGAGATATAAGGCCACCAACATGGCCTTTGAAGAGATGGTGGAGATGGTGTCCATATTGAGAAGGGAGGACTACGATGGCAAAAAAGTACCGTACACCCGACCCAATATGCGGAAGGACAAAATAATGTCCTCAGTTGTCACTGCCCTTGAACATAAATTTGGCACTAAACGGGCTAAAGAACAATTGAGGAAGAGGTGGTCTGACCTCAAAAGTAGGGAGCCTGAACAATATTGGCGAATAAAGAAGCTGCTTAAAAAAAGTAAGTACTTCTTGTGTGTTCCGAATGAGATACTTAACTTGCATGCTGATCCATATGCTTTTCGTTTGTACAGCATTGTTCGTAAAGACCATTCTTTATATAAAACATGATACTTAGAAAATTACGTGTTTTTTTTTTCCCCAAATACGAAGGTACAGGGTTTGGACATACATTTAGGTCTTGATAATTTGTCGTATTCCAAAAATGTGGTGATGTTGTGTAGATGTGTTGGAAAATATGATGCTTCTTCAAAAATGATTCAGTGTAATGTAAGGACAGGACACAGCAGCTGTTTCCACATCTGGACTCACGAGCACTAGTGTACTATGTGACACCAGAGAAAATTGTTGTGAGTAATACACATAGGGGCTCCAGGGGATACTTGAGGTCTCTGCATCTGTGAAACTTGCATGAAAATGTGTATTGTGTGGCATTTTTGGGCACAGTGAATGTAGATCCTGTCTTCAAAAGTTTTGTTGGAAAAAAATGACAATTGTCCACAACTTCTAACGAACATTTCATATTCCTTTTTCAAGACTGAAATATTACTGTGTTTTAACTATACCTTTTGTATAATTCTCATAGGGGAGAAAAGACTCAGACAACAGTCCAAGGATCCCAGGACGCCCCCCCCCCCAAGTCACCAGCCTGAAGCTGAAATTAGCCCAAGCCCCAGCCCAAGACCACGGCCTCCCAACGAGCTGGAGGAAGGAGAGGTGGAGGAAGTGTGCGATATTTCCACCCCACCAAGTGAGTGACTGACACCCCAGCTTAAGTTCATCTATTTAGGCGTGCATATTGTACAAAAATGTTTTATCCACAAATTTTAGGTGATGTTCTGGTTGTGGAAGGCCAAGCGGCGGAGCCATTTAGCACAGACAGTGCACAAAGACTCATTGGCCAGATAATGGTGTGGAATGGCCAAATTGATCGAATGCGTGACCAAATTGACAGCATGAGAAATCGGCTGGACAGCATGCAACAGGAAATGAAGAACATGATTGATGTTTTGGGCAGAATCTAATAACTTTTTGCCTAAAAACATCAATCATGTTCTTCTTTTCATTGTCAAGTTTTATTTCTCTAAAATGTTTTAACTTGCTAAATACTAATGTCAAAATTTTGCAGATGCACACGGTGTGTCATCATATGCTATCTTTCATCGTGGATATCAATGTACTTGTTTTGTGATTGCAACCCCTTCATCAGAATAATGTTAGTTTGTGAGAGGAACAAAGGGATTGCACACACAAAACACGTCCATTGCTCCCCCATGATGGGAGATAGCACATGTTGACTTGAACCTTTTTTCAGTGGAAATTGTGAGCATCTGCAATTTTTTTAGTTTTACATGGGTGACATCACCAGCACCGTTATTAACA
The DNA here is from genome assembly GCA_037952835.1 of Lithobates septentrionalis. Classification (NCBI taxonomy): domain Eukaryota; kingdom Metazoa; phylum Chordata; class Amphibia; order Anura; family Ranidae; genus Lithobates; species Lithobates septentrionalis. Next base: position 582,700 of record JBBDGP010000956.1, read on the forward strand.
TGTTGAACTTTGTAAGTTCCTTTTATTTATTTTTCTTATGGTTTTTAAAACCCTGTTGTGAAGCACAATTTTTTTTAAATGTATATTTTCGATAAATATCCTGAAACTAAAAAAAAAAAAAAAAAAATATTGCAAAAAAATAAAAAAATAAAAACAGGTTCAAACAAAATGCAACTTTCAATGTGCACACAGTAAAATGTTTTTACTACTACAATGTGTGTGGCTTATTATTTATAAATAACATTTTTAAGTTTAATTGTGTGGTTACAGTGACAAAGGGCCTTATTAACTAAAGGGAAATGCACTTGCCACTACAAGTGCACTAGGAGACAGACAAAACAGAATGCAAACTTGAATCAAAACAAAAGATTGTTGGCCAAAAGTTTTTATTTTTTTGCTAGAAAAAATTAAAGATCTTGTGGCATTGCAATGGCCCCCCGACCATTAAAATAATTGACATATCTGTCACGCACTTCACATGCGGTTTGGGGGGCCAAGCCAATACGGCCACTTTCCAGGCCTGTGAGTGGTACATCAACACCAAGTCCAGCCTCAGACCCAACAGAAGATACATATGTTAAAGAATGTTGTCTCAAAAAATTGTGCAGAATGCAGCAAGCAAAGATCACATGATTTATTTTGTATTAAGCTAGATTTATTGCGGAGAGGAACAAACGGAACCAGCTGGCCAGAATCCCAAAGGCATTCTCCACAACTCTTCTTGCTCTGGCCAGCCGGTAATTAAATACCCTCCTCTCAGGGGTGAGTGTCCTTTGGGGGAACGGCCTCATCAAGTGCTCGCCGAGAGCAAACGCTTCATCAGCGATAAAAACTGAGGGGAGTCCATCCACATTCTGGTCATCAGGGGGCAAGCCCAGGCCACTAGTCTGGAGACGCTGGCACAGCTCGGTCTGTGCAAACACTCCTCCGTCAGACATCCGGCCGTTCTTCCCCACGTCCACGAACATAAATTCCAATTGTGCCGAGACCACCGCCACCAAAACTACACTATGGAACCCCTTGTAGTTGTAGAAATAAGACCCCGAATGGGGTGGTGGCACAATGCGGACATGCTTCCCATTGATCGCCCCGACACAGTTGGGAAAGTCCCAATGGTCAGCGAACTGGGAGGCCAAAGTCTTCTATTCCTGTGTGTTTGAAGGAAACTGTGGAGTCAAACAATATAAGTACTTTTAAACATAACTTGAATATCAGATTACACAAAAACATTATTAAACAACAGCAGTTGAACATTATTAATATGTGTTATTTTTTAAAAAAAGGGCCACTTATAGCATTACTCACCCCCTCTGATGGACCATTGATCAATTTGTATGTGGGGGGAGGGGTGCTAATTGGGGCCAAGAACACACCTGATAGTTGCAAACATTTGAGGGGGTGGGGGAAGGTAAAACAGTACAATGGAGCTGACAATATACATTGTTCAAAGGACTATAGGCTAGAGGTATAAATGGACCCAGGATTGCATGGTGGGGAGGTTATTGAAGGGAAATATGCATGTAGGGCAAAAAATTATTAACGTAAAAAAAACAGCCATGCCTGAAGATAAAGGGGACATTCCCAGCATATTTCAAGCATGGTAATTAGGTAACGAGGACATTTAGACAATACAGTAGCAAACATTAAATACATATCATGTAATGTTAAAGGATAAAGCTTACCTTCATATAGTCCTTCTGCAGGACCGGAATGATGGCAGAACAGGTCTCTGGGATTATGATCCCTAGAGCCCGGGGGGAGATGCCTGTTGAGAACTTCAAGTCCTGAAGACTTCTCCCAGTCGCCAAGTAACGTAAAGTGGCAACTAGCCTCTGCTCCGCAGTGATGGCTTGCCTCATGCAGGTATCCTGCCTGCTGATATAGGGGGTCAGCATAGCCAGCAGACGTTCAAAAACGGGGTCCGTCATCCTGAGAAAATTCCTGATATCCTCAGGATTATTCTCACGGATCTCACGGAGCAAAGGCATGTGTGAGAATTGGTCAAGCTGGCGCAACCAATTCTTCATCCATGAACTCCTCCTCGCCCTTCTTCATGGACTGGACTCGGGTCAAAGTATTAACTCCAACACCAAGTCCCCACGCAGCACGAACTCAAGAACGAGTACGTCCACGCAACATGTCTTCAAAATGGTCGGCTGGTCAAACAAATAAACTTAGAACAAATGCACTGAAGAACAGCAATGCCTATAAAGAGCGACCTGAAAATCAGGAACGAGCGGACCAGAACGGCCTGCTAGGCAGGTTACGAACTGACCAACACGCACTGAAAAGCAGATACAAACCTCAAAAGCACAAACTGAACCGCAGAAAACAATTAAAATAAGCTGAAGTGTGAAAAGCGTGAATCGTCTCTAACCAAACTTCTACTAACACGAGTTAAACACGAGATTAGCAGAAGGAGCCCAAAGGGTGCCGTAGTGGGGCTTGAACTTCCTTTTTCTAGTCCTGTCGTACGTGCTGTACGTCACCGCGTTCAAAACTATCTGACTTTTGGAGTGATCGTGTGTGTCCAAGTCCGTCCGTTTTTAAGTCTGGCGCACCTAGCGTACAAAGTCTGTCGAAAAGATCGCCGGACCAAGTATTCCGGAAAGTCCGCTTGTGTGTACGCGGCATAAGAACACCTTTTTTGATACTTTTAAGGGAGCCCGGTAAAATTGAAAGCAAGGTGATTTGCGGCATATTGGGAAAAAAAGCCCCTGTAACAATGGTATAGAGCTGTAAAATATGATTCCAGAAATTGAATTGGAGGGCATTCCCACTAAATATGTAGTAGAGAGCCCTTAGAGGAGTGGCAATGCCAGAATATGTCAAAAGCATCCAGATGTATCCGATGGTGCAGCGTTGGACACCAGTACCATCGGGAGTGTATCTTAAAATTAGTCTCATGGGCCTTATGCCCTGTACACACGATCGGACATTGATCGGACATTCCGACAACAAAATCCATGGATTTTTTCAGACGGATGTTGGCTCAAACTTGTTTTGCATACACACGGTCGCACAAAGTTGTCGGAAAATCCAATCGTTCTGAACGCGGTGATGTACAACACGTACATCGGGACTATAAGCGGGGCAGTAGCCAATAGCTTTCGTCTCTTAATTTATTCTGAGCATGCGTGGCACTTTGTGTGTCAGAATTGTCCACACACAGTCGGAATTTATGCAAACGAATTTTGTTGTCAGAAAATTTTATAGCCTGCTCTCAAACTTTGTGTGTCTGAAATTCCAATGGAAAAAGTCCGATGGAGCGCACACACGGTCGGAATTTCCGACAACAAGCTCCGATCGCACATATCGGAAAGTCCGACCCTGTGTACAGGGCATAAGTCGCCAAAGACAGAAAATGAGTAGGAGTGAACGACTTCTCCCACTCATCTGCTGTAATTTGAACATTAAGATCGGATGCCCATTTAATTGTGTATTCCAGGGGATCAGGATGGCATTTCACAAGGAGAACCTTATATATCATTAAGAGAACATGATTCGGTATATGATCTTGCAGAAGAAGGATCTCAGTGAGGGCTGCTGTGTACAAGTCACCCTCGATATGGGCGGAAGATTTCCCTGACAGAGAATTTCACTCTTTGATGGTATGTCTCGTCTGCAATAACAGCACTTACCTGCCTGCTTGCAGTCTTCCATTAAACGCATGATGAACTGTACATGGGTGGCTCAGCATGCATTCCCAGCACTTTCTGGCCGTGCCGGGAAGGATAGAAGCACGTGCACATACGTGTTGTTTTCTAAATAGTGAAGCGCTGTGTCTCATTAAACAATGTGCATACAAAATTTATATTAAACATTTCATGATAAAAAAAAAATATTCTAAATTAAAAAGTAAAAATGTCAAAAAATTTGACAAAAAACAGTTCATCTGTGTAAATGCTTCCAAAGCAATCACCGCTGTGTGTGTTCGTCCTCAAAAGGACCAATATCCAGTGCATACCTCCACCAGCTAAAGTGCCTGCTCACCTCAAAGATGAATGTAAAAGCATAGACAAATCACTCCTCGCGTCCACCTCAATGGATCAACTTTCACTCTCCAATGGTAATCCTACAGTCTCCAGACTGCTCCTCTGTGTGGGTAATCAGCATTTGTGTTGCCGCCAGACAAACCTTCCTTCACTTTCTCATCGCTCAATCACGCTATTGCATCCGTAGGTTTATGGACATGAAACAACAAACACAGGTGTCATAGTGTACTCTGTTTGCATGTTTATGAAAAGCCCCCAAAGCAAATCCACTTACAAGATAAAAACTTTAAAACAGCATGTCTCAAATCATCACTTCATTCACCGCAAATCTACACTCACGATGCTTCACAAATTCGGCTCCTCCCCTCTAAACGCGTGTCGGCCTCTCATTGGCCTTCATCAGTAGAATTCTTATCTGACAACTTATATCCACAGCTATTAAGAATTAAATATGGTTCCTACAATGATTCCAAGGAGATTTCACATTTCAGATGACTCTCTAAATATCTTCCAAGAGAGCCATACCCGCTGACATTGTTTCTAAGTATCAAATTTGTGTGCCAAAAAGGACTCCATCCTCTCAATGTAGTCCATCTCTGTAACCCACTCAATCAGAGAGTGAACATGTGCCATCCTCCAATGACGTGGTATAACTGATCTCGCTGCTGTCAACCAGTGTCTAAGAAGACCTTTTTTGATACATTTAAGGGAGCCCGGTAAAATTGAAAGCAAGGTGATTAGCGGCATATTGGGAACAAACGTCCCTGTAACAATGGTATAGAGCTGTAAAATATTATTCCAGAAATCTTGAATTGCAGTGCACATACGTGGGATGACATCATTCCTCAGCCAGCCAAGCAAGGGTCTGGAAGCTCAGCACTCGGAAGAAGCCAGGGAGAAAATGACAGTAGCATGTGAGGGATTTAACTTCTGCAATGGAATGACGAGGTGAGTATACCTCTGAGTTTAGTTCTAATTTAAGATCGATGACAGGGGGAGGGAGGTTGCCCCCTGGGTACTTACAACCATTTGGCATGTACATTTTCCCTCTAAAACAGTTCAATTTTTTTATTTCATGTAACTTAAAATTAAAAGTGTTAAATTGTATGACATGGTGGAACTTTTAAATAGGATAGTGCAAGGTGCAATAAAAATATTTAAAGTGCAGTGAGTCATACCAACAAACCAGATATTATCCTGATAACTGAAGGGGCTGTTCCTCCCAACACATACTGATCAGCCTTTCCAGACTCAATATTTGTACAGGAAACTTACTATAAAATTGCGGTTGCTATAAGAACATTAGATTATGAGCAACAAGTTGATTTACTAAGGCTTGGTTCACATATGTCCGGGCACGATTGCAGTTTGATTTTACAAAGGAGTCCAGTGTGGTTTCATTCACCAGTTCAGGTGCGATTCAGGTGCAAATTTGTTAAGTGTATGACACTTGAAATCGGACCTGAACCGGTCCTAAAATCGTACAGGAATCTGATGACGTCATGAGTGACGAAAGGCGTCAGGGTGGAGCTACACGACGTACATACACCAGGTTATCCAAGGAGAGTCTGAAGGCTCCTATCGTAAGCAGCAGGAGACGCTGTTAGCCTGATGTATATTGTGAACACCGCTTGTCTAATTTTTTATCTTGTAAGTGTACACCCTGAAGGGGGGTATTCCCTTCCCTTTTTTTATCATTTAATAAAATTTTAGAAACGGGATTACGCTATGTTTGCCCCTCTTTTCTGTTTTTGGTTTGAAACACTGAACCATTTGTAAGCCGATCGTTCACTGAGGGAGAACATTGACGGTGATTCACATGGTCTATGATTACATGCCAAAATCAAGTTTGGATCTGGTAAGAGTTTCTACAAGCCAAAGAAGTTATTATCAGCCTCATTTTGATCTGCAGTTACAATGGTGCTGCACATGTGATCCATTATGACACCAGACATTTGATGGCTTGATGGTTCAGATGAGAAGTAATAGTGACAGCTAGGATTCATGGCATGCCTTTAATGGAAGCATTTTGGGAAACAATTAAATCGATGGGTTCAGTTCCATTTTAATGCTGTACTTCTTAAACTCCACCCAACACAGAAATAATATTAACTTAACCCCTAATCCACCCTATCTCAACCCTTTAAAGACTGTATCACGAGCTGACCTTGTTGGTGTGACAAGTGTGGTCCTTACACTGGAGTTCTTTCAGCTGGTCAGCCTTTATTTATATATGTAAAGTCTTTATCCCAAAAAGAAGAAAAAAAAGTTGCTGTAACTGCTTATAAAGTGTGCTGGTGCCCAATGTACTCCTTTTCAACCAATGATGTCAGTGCAGTGCCCAAGGTTATAGTGCTGCACAATGAAAATCTGGGGCTCTGTGTATCAAAAAAGGCAGGCTGATCCACTTGCTGGCTTGTACACAATTTTGGGGAAATTTAGGGCAATTTTTAGGCGAATAGCCAAGGCACCCCTGTAGAACCCAGAAGGTACCCCGCCACAAAGCAAGGCTCAAAAAAACATGGATGAGCGAGTTTGGTTTGGAGGAACTTGACTGGGCTGCACAGAGTCCTGACCTCAACCCGATAGAACACCTTTGGGATGAATTAGAGCGGAGACTGCGAGTCAGACCTTCTCGTCCAACATCAGTGCCTGACCTCACAAATGCACTTCTGGAAGAATGGCCAAACATTCCCATAGACACACTCCTAAACCTTGTGGACAGCCTTCCCAGAAGAGTTGAAGCTGTTATAGCTGCAAAGGGTGGGCCAACTCAATATTGAACCCTACGGACTAAAACTGGGATGCCATTAAAGTTCATGTGCGAGTAAAGGCAGGTGTCTCAATACTTTTGGTAATATAGTCTATGTGGTTTTGTTAAACTGATGTATTTGTGCAAATTCACTAATCAGCTTGAAAACATATATACACCTTAAAAATCCCTTTAGCTTTAATCTCCTGATCAAGGGGATAAATTTGTGTATTTCCTGCTAATAAACATCCAAATTCGATCGTCCAGGATGGGAATTAGTGCCAGCCCTTCCTCGTAGTTGGCATCATTGAGCACATGTGTATCACACAATATGTGTTTTTAGGAATTTCTCACAGGCTTTATCCTTATATGTGATCCTTGATACTCCTGAGTATTGTAAGTGATGAACATAATTTTTCATGTTTCATATCGATATCTGTATTATTAATTGGTATTGATCAGTTTCCATTTTTTAATTCCAAAGTTTCGGGACAGTCCCTGAAGAAGAGCTTCAGTCTTAAAACACGGTGCACATTGGAACGACACTATCTGGACCATAACATATTACCCAGCCTACCCCCCTATCAAGGGGTTCTGTATTACATCATATGGTCAAATGGCTCTGTTTGAGCTCCTGCTACATGATTTGGCCCACCTGTCACCCTGCCTGGCCCGGCATTCACTTCCCAGACACTCCAAGACAATGAACAGGCCGTTGCTTTGTTTTTGTTATTTTATTGAGGGAGTTCAACTCAGATGAGGTATGGGAAATATGGGATGCCAGTAGAATTATAGCAAAATTGCTAGGGATGACTATGTACACTCTTTATACACTTCTTCAAACTCCTCCTGCACAACTCTTACTTGCAGACTATTACTCTGTCTCTCTCAGAGCAGCTAGCACATGGTTAGGCCTGACACTGGCTCAGCCAGGCCTTAGGAATTGCCCTTTGCAGGCAGGGACTGCCGGCCCCTATAGTCTAGCAGAAAATATGTAAGGTCCTGTTAGTGCTAGCTGTCTTTTTGGTGGACTTCAGCTCCCAGTCATTCCACTTTAGGCCCTGCCAGCCCTCCTGACTGCAGCTGCCCGACTTCACTGCCCATGACATTGCAATCCTCACTACTGGCTCCACACCCAGCTCTGACTGTTTCCTCTCAGTCCTCTCCCCAGCTGGGCTGACCCTGGGTATTTCAAGGAGGCCTGCCCCCTGCCAATCCTAGTTGGGGATTGGTCAGGGCTCCCTGAGACACCCCAGACAGCTCCACCTCTCTTCCCCTCCTCTTCTTCTAGAATCCTCCAGAAGAAAGAGGGAGGTGACAGTGGAGTGATGCTGTCTGTGATCACATCTGCTACTCTGAGCCACTCCCAGCCCACACAGATCAAAACAAACAGGCCTAGCTTCCAGCTAGGCCCACCTAAATTTGCATGTACTACAAAAATCCTAACTTCTAGCACCTACGTAGTGGGTGCTACATTTTTTTTTTTGTTACGTCTTAATTATGAGCCTGTATTTTCTAAGTGTTTTTAGCCTAATACATGTTTAATAAAGTAGTTCTTTTTTTTTAGTATCATGTGTGTGTTTTTGCCCTTTAACATCCCTGCCACCCTACATTTTTTATCTATATTTCCTCTGGGATGGACATTGAATGATCTCCAGTCACACCATTTCACAATTGAAACTTTTATTACTTGCAGACACACTTCAGCATTATTGTTAGCTTAGCCAGTTTTAGAAACTGGCATCTGCACTGTAAAAATCAGTTTTAAAAAAAATCTGTTTTCACCTTCCAGAGAACAATATTATATTTTGACTGGAAATACATGTAACATTTTATCATTGCTCCTCCAAAATCATCCATCTTGTTGAAGAGAAAGAGCAGTTATTTTTAAGCCTGCTTGAGACCACCTTTCTAAAATGTCATTTCAACATTGGCTGTCAGTCAAACTCCTTCAAAACGCTTCTGAAGGCTTCCAAAATAATGGTCAAATTGAATGCATTAATGTGAACCAGCAAATCTGACCAGAATTGTATAATAGAGAATATGCACTACAGTGACTACTGACATGGATGACTGGCAGCTTCAGCTCACTCAATAAATATACTGTATATTTTACTGTTTAAAGAACAGTTACATGTTACAGTAATAAATATTCACAACTGTCATTGCCAAGAAAAGAATAGTGTTGCCATAGTGACCACGCCGGAGGACAAGCATGAGCAACATGCAACAAGGGAGCGCCACGGTGGCGTCTTGCAGAGTTTTATAGTGCAACTATAATTTAGCATTGACTATAAGACTGTGGAAGTGCAGAGAAGGCAGATATTTTCCCTCCACTCATTAGATTCTTGTGTATTTTATCGGCGTCATGGCTTATCTTATGTGCTTCCATGATGCTTGCCTGTTACTAAGGCAACACAAAAAAGCTAGGTCATAAGAGAATTAGGCTGCCCCATGCAAAGGTAAAAACATATTCTTAATATTCTCTTTAACCGCTTCAGCCCCGGAAGATTTTACCCCTATCCAGACCAGGGCACTTTTTGCGATTCGGCACTGCGTCGCTTTAACTGACAATTGCGCGGTCGTGTGACGTTGCACCCCAACAAAATTGCCGTCCTTTTTTTCCCACAAATAGAGCTTTCTTTTGGTGGTATTTGATCACCCTGCAGTTTTTATTTTTTGTGCTATAAACAAAAAAAGAGCGACAATTTTGAAAAAAAAAGCAACATTTTTTACTTTTTGCTATAATAAATATCCCCCAAAAATATATAAAAAAAACTAATTTTTTCCTCAGTTTAGGCCGATATGTATTCTTCTACATATTTTTGGTAAAAAAATTGCAATAAACGTATATTGATTGGTTTGCACAAAAGTTATAGCGTCTACAAAATAGGGGATAGTTTTATGGCATTTTTATTATTATTTTTATTTGTATTAGTGATGGCGGCGATCTGCTATTTTTATTGTGACTGCGACATTATGGCGGACACATCGGACACTTTTGGCACTATTTTGGGACCATTGTCATTTATACAGCGATCGGTGCTATAAAAATGCACTGATTACTTTGTAAATGACACTGGCAGGGAAGGGGTTAAACACTAACGGGCGATGAAGGGGTTAAGTGTGTCCTAAGGAGCGAGTCTAACTGTGGGGGGATGGGCTACAACTCACATGACAGCGATCACTGCTCCGGATAAAAGTGAGCAGTGATCTCTGTCATGTCACAAGGCAGAACGGCGAAATGCCTTGTTTACATAGGCACTTCCCCGTTCTGCGGCTCCGTGACACGATCCCCGGGAGACTGGCGGACATCGAGTCCGCCAGTCCCGAGGGCACGGTCACACTGTACGCGGCCAGTGCGCCAATTAAAGGGGACATACAGGTATGCCCATTTGCCCACTGCTGCCATTGCAGTCAGCAAGTGGCTAAAGTAGATACCAACAAAGCCTGGGGAATGCCCAGGAAAAAATTCCAAGCCTACTTACCACCAGCTCGTAGACAACCAAATTAACCTGTCTAACAGTATGCGTTAAAAACAGGGGTTTAGTCCGCACGCATTTGCAAACGCATGCGTAAGCCACAGAGCCTCGTCACGGCACCCTGATATCTGTGGTCCTAACACTAAAATATGAGTGTCCCCACAGTGGAGGCACATGCATTCTGATGGATAAATGAGGGCAGGTGAACTGAAGGGCAGCCCACCCCTTCTTAAAGGTACAGGAGCACACCAAACACTCAGCAGATAGCACTATGGCTGCAAAGGTGCTGGTGCATTGCTGGACCAATACACACACCAACGTGATCACAAAAAACTTGCCACCACCCTCATTTAGAGTAAACCCTATTTGAATGAACTTTAGTTTGCTAAAGCACTATCTATTACAACCATTTCTATTTTTGTAAATAAAATACTTTGCTTTACATTTTTGTAATTGGTTGTCAGGGCTGGCTCAGCCCTTCCTTCTTTGAGCTGGCTGCTCAGCTGTCGGCTAATTGCCAGCTCTCATCTCTTTCCACAGTTAAGCAGCTGTTGTGGATCTGCTCGTCAGTCCCGCCTACTTAAAGATCTCCAGCTCACTTCATTCCTGCCTTCGCCTTGGTCACATCACAAGAAACCATCTCCTGCGTTCCTGTTTAAAGACGGGCTTTGCTGACATCTCTTCTGGCTCCTTATCCTGCTTGCTGTTCCTCTACTTGGATCCCTGACTTCTGGCCTGGCTGATTACCCGATGTGGTTACTGAACTCTGGCTTGGCTGATTACCCGATGTGGTTACTGAACTCTGGCTTGGCTGACTACCCGAACCGGTTACTGGACTCTGGCTATGCTTTGACTATGCTTACTCTATTTACCTTTTTATTTTTATTAATAAACAAGTGTGATTTTACTGTACTTCTGTCTCGGGTTTCTGCCATTTGTTGCATCTTGTGCAGCACTATGCCAACTGCAGATCAAACGGAAGCTAAGATGGCAGCTTCCTTGGCTCTAAATGATAGGAGGGTTTGTCTCCACTTTAAATCTTACATAAAATTTAAGAGATTGGGCTTCCATATATGGTAATATCTGGATAAAGACACGTGGATACATGATGGCATGATGGAGGCGTGGTTGTTTAACACAGTTTTTTTAACCACTTCAGCTCCAGGAGGTTTACCCCCCTCCTTCATGACCAGGCGATACGGCACTGCTTTTTTTTTTGATACGGCACTGCGTTATTTTAAAGAGGAGTTCCACCCAGGGGGGCCGTCAAAAAAAATAAAATAAAAGTCAGCAGCTACAAATACTGCAGCTGCTGACTTTTAATTGGACACTTACCTGTCCCTGGGTCCAGCGATGCGGGGGATCGAAGCCCCGCTCGCCCCCCCCTCCGCTCGTCGGCGCCGGCATTTCAACTGTGGGCGCCGGGCTGTGGCTTCACAGCCTGGCACCCACTGCGCATGCACGAGCGGCGCCGCGCGCTGTGATTGGCCGCTCAATCACCTGGGACCTGTAATGGGTCCCAGATGATTGACAGGAGGGAGGGAGCAGAGCGGAGCCCTTCCTGTGCCTGGGGGGGAAGTGATGTCACCAGCCCAGGCAAAGGAACAGGCAGACTACGAGGGACCACCTAGCAACAGGCATTTAGAGGTAAGTGAAAAAAAAAATATCCAAATGTTTTTTTGGGGTTTTTTTTAGAATTTTTACAGGTATTTTTGTTTTTTGGGTGAGACCCCACTTTAACTGACAATTGCGCGGTCCTGCGACACTGTATCCAAATAAAGTTTATATACAAACAAAAATTCTGGTCATGGGACTTAAAATGAGGCATATCGCAAAATAAAATTACAAAAATAGAAAATATATTATAAAGTTTATTCAAAAATTCATCGTAGAAGCACATCTCATGTTTAGCGAAATACACGGTACAGAATAAAAACGTATTAATGGACATAACTAAGAGCTGACATATGGCACATGATTATTATAATGAATTCATCAGAAACCAATACATGGTACAATAGAATAGGCGAATGCATGACAGATATAAAATGTATGGATCAGACTGTCTTGATGTATAGTAACTCTACGTCTTTCGTGGCTCATGTCCACTCATCGGGAGTATGTTGCCAAAATTATCTGTGAATATAAGTAATAGATAAAAGATGTGTAGGGGTAAACATGTCTGAGCTGACATGTAAGTATCAGACTGCTGGCCTCTGTTATATCATTTTTTGTTACCCATATAGGAATTTTTACCCCTACACATCTTATATCTGTCATGCATTCGTCTATTCTATTGTACTATGTATTGGCTTCTTATGAATTGATTATAATAATCATGTGCCATATGTCGGCTCTTAATTATGTTCAATAAGCCATTTTTATTCTGTAAGATGTATTTTGCTAAACATGAAATGTACTTCTACGATGAATTTTTGAATAAACTTTATAATATACTTTCTATTTTTGTAATTTTATTTTGTGATATGCCTCATTTAAAGTCCCATGACCAGAATTTTTGTTTGTATGTATACTATAGGGATGGAGGCAGGTTATGGTGGTGCTGTCAGATCACGTTCTTTTTATGTCAAATAAAATTTATGTCCTTTTTTCCCACAAAAAGAGAGCTTTCTGTTGGTGGTATTTGATCACCTCTGTGGTTATTATTTTTTGCGCTATAAACAAAAAAAGACAGACAATTTTGAAAAAAAAAGCAATATTTTTTTTTTTACTAGTAATGGTGGCGATCAGCGACACTTTTGACATTTTGACACTTTTTGGGGGACCAATGACACTAATACAATGATCAGTGCTAAACAATATGCACTGTAACTGTACTAATGAAACTGTCGGGGAAGGGAATTAACATCAGGGGCAATCAAAGGGTTAAATGTCTTCCCTGGGAGTGCTTTGTAACTGTGTGGGGGGTGCTTGTACTGTAAGTAGACATGTGCGATTAGTTTTGTACGAATCTGAAATTCGTACGAATTTTCGGAAATTCGTACATTTGTGAGGATCCAAAATACGAATTTTTATGCATACGAATTTTGTACGAAATATACGAAATTTCGTTTACGAACTTCATATCCAAATTCTGTTACAACAGAATCAGACAAAATAAGAATGTTCGTTAATTAAAAAAAACTCCCAGAAAGTCAGCACAGCACAGGGATGGTGGGAGCCCCTCATAATGATAAATTCATCATAACGAACATTCGTAATTGTTACGAAAAGTTAACGAACCTAAAAGTTAAAAACCCAGGAAGTCAGCACAGCACGGGGATGGTGGGAGCCCCTCATAATGGGCACAGAGGGTGTACAGACCCGGGAACTCAGCACAGGGATGGTGGGAACCCCTCATAATGGGCACAGCGGGTGTACAGACCCGGGAACTCAGCACAGGGAAGGTGGGAACCCCTCATAATGGGCACAGCGGGTGTACGCTCAGACCCGGGATCTCAGCACAGGGATAGTGGGAACCCCTCATAATGGACACAGCAGGTGTACAGACCCGGGAACTCAGCACAGGGATGGTGGGAACAGGGGCAGATCCAGGGGGGGGGGCAATTGCCACCCCCGAGAAATTTATTGCGGGCTGGGCGGGTGAGAGAGCGGGCAGGTGAGGGAGCGGGCGGCTCCCCAAGCAGATGAGGGAGCGAGCGGATGAGGGAGCAGGCGGCTCCCCGAGCAAATGAGGGAGCGGACGGCTCCCCGAGCAGATGAGGGCGGGTGGATGAGGGAGCGGGCAGCTGCCCGAGCAGATGAGAGAGCGGGCGGCTTCGTGGGAGGACCGGGCGGCCTGGTTTGTGGGCGGGCGTGTGGCTCAGTGTGTGGGAGGGTGAGAGCAGGCTAGGTGTGAGTGGGCGGCTGGCCAATCAGCGAGCCGGCGTGCAGGGGAGCAGAGAGATGACATCATCTCTCACTGCCCCGCATCCCTGCAGTAACTTCTGCCCTCACTGTTCAGGCAGTGTGGGCAGCAGAGAGATTACATTATCTCTCTGCTGCCTGATCTGGGACAAAGAAGCAAGAGGCAAGCAAAACACCACCTTAGCAGCTACGTGACAATCCGCAAGGTGTATCAGGTGATGTGGCAAGTGACAATCCTCAATGTGTGGCAAGTGACAATCCACATCTGGTGGCAGGTGACGTGACAATCTGCAAAGTGTGGCAGGTGACGTGGCAAGTGACAATGTACAAGGTGTGGCAGGTGACGTGGCAAGTGACAATCCGCATCTGGTGGCAGGTGACGTGGCAAGTGACAATCCGCAACATGTGGCAGGTAACAATCTGCATCTGGTGGCAGGCAAGTGACAATCCACAATTTGTGGCAGGTGACGTGGCAAGTGACAATGTGCAAGGTGTGGCAGGTGACGTGGCAAGTGACAATCCACATCTGGTGGCAGGTGATGTGGCAAGTGACAATCCGCAACATGTGGCAGGTAACAATCTGCATCTGGTGGCAGGCAAGTGACAATCCGCATCTGGTGGCAGGTGACGTGGCAAGTGACAATCCGCACCTGGTGGCAGGTGACGTGGCAAGTGACAATCCGCATCTGGTGGCAGGTGACGTGGCAAGTGACAGTCTGCAATATGTGGCCGGTAATGTGGCAAGTGACAATCTGCAACGTGTGGCAGGTGACGTGGCAAGTGACAATCTGCAACGTGTGGCAGGTGACGTGGCTCCCACTGATTCTGCATTATGGCGAGTTGAACCATTAAATTTTATATTACAATATATTAATAGAAATAACAACCATGGTGCTGGGATAATGGAAGCGGCAACACCAGCCATTTCCTCGATAAATTGCCCACAAAAAACGTATTTTCTGGCAGTGCCCCTCCTGAGACTAGACTCAGGATCCGCCCCTGGGTGGGAACCCCTCATAATGGGCACAGCGGGTGTACACTCAGACCCGAGAACTCAGCACAGGGATGGTGGGAACCCCTCATAATGGGCACAGTGGGTGTACAGACCCTGGAAATCAGCACAGGGATGGTGGGAACCCCTCATAATGGGCACAGCAGGTGTACAGACCCGGGAACTCAGCACAGGGATGGTGGAAACCCCTCATAATGGACACAGCGGGTGTACAGACCCTGGAACTCAGCACAGGGATGGTGGAAACCCCTCATAATGGGCACAGTGGGTGTACAGACCCTGGAAATCAGCACAGGGATGGTGGGAACCCCTCATAATGGGCACAGCAGGTGTACAGACCCGGGAACTCAGCACAGGGATGGTGGGAACCCCTAATAATGATAAATTCATCATAACGAACATTCGTAATTGTTACGAAAAGTTAACGAACCTAAAAGTTAAAAAGTAAAACCCAGGAAGTCAGCACTCAGCACAGCACAGGGATGGTGGGAGCCCATCATAATGATAAATCCATCATAACGAACATTCGTAATTGTTACGAAAAGTTAAAGAACCTAACGAAAATTTGTATTTCGTACAAATCCAAATTGAATTTCGGACACAAATTACAAAATACGAATTAATTCTTATAAGAAATGGAACGGAACGGAACGAAACAAATTTATTGACGGCGCACATGTCTAACTGTAATGCCCCGTACACACGGTCGGATTTTCCGATGGAAAATGTCTGATCGGAGCGTGTTGTCGGAAATTCCAACCGTGTGTGGGCTCCATCGGAAATTTTCCATCGGATTTTCCGACACACAAAGTTGGACAGCAGGAGATAAAATTTTCCGACAACAAAATCCGATCGCGTCAATTCCAACCGTGTTTGGCCTGTTCCGACGCACAAAGAGCCACGCATGCTCAGAAGAAATTCCGAGACGGAACAGCTCGTTCTGGTAAACTTAGCGTTCGCAATGGATACAGCACTTTCGTCACGCTGCAATGTTAAAAATGGTTTAATACAGCGCAATCTCTTCTTCTTTATAATGTGACAAGAATATAGTAGTTTTGCTGCTCATATTCACACAGACTTCTCACAAACTTATTTCGTTACTATTTATCTGGATTCCCTCAATATATTTTGATTTCTCACATCTGACAACATATTTTTGTATATTTTTTTTTTTGGCTTTAATGTAGAATCTTTTTTTGTGTTTCTATTTTTTTTTTTTTTTGGTGATTTTGATTTGTACTCCCGAAAATGTTTGTGTGTGTTTTTTGTGACAAGTTCCCAGAACACCATTGATATGTTGTTCTATTTAATCTGTAGGAGATTGTTTGGTGTTGTTGTCCCTTGTTAATTTCACATTGTACTTTAGAAATGTACCTGAATCGTAACCAACAAACTGTCCTTTTTAGATGAAAACACACACAGGAGAGTAGAATTTCCCCAAAAATGTTTTATTAAGGGCTCACAACTATAAACAAAGAGGGAGGCAACGCTGGAGAAATTGCAGAAATTGGCGAAGCCTTGGACCCCCAGGGCACACATCAATTATTTAAAAGCAAAATTGGTGGCCTGAGGAGTCTATATATAAGGGAGGGCAGTCTGGTCCAGAAGTCCCAGAGATCCGGAAAGCAGCAGATGACATCTGTGTCCCCAGGCTGTGGTCATACGAGAGACTGCATCTTCTGTCAGACCAGACTGAACCCAGGGTCATCACTCTTTGGTCTTCCTTCCACGCTTCCTTCTATGCGGTGGCTCTGGTGGTGGAGTTGTGGCAGCAGGAGGAGGAGGAGGATCGTCCATCTCAATGACATCCGTCTTGGGTGTCAGTTCCCCACTCTCCCCCTTACGTAGGACTTTATAAATCAGGTCCTCAGTGAGCCTGCGTTGGCCCTCCTGCATGCCCTGCAATTTGGTGGCAGCCATGCAGGCAAAGGCCTCTGCAGGACTGGGGAAGGCTCTGAGGGACGCAGAAGCCTCCTGGATCAGCCTGTACGCTGAATCCTGCACAGGACTGGGAGTCATCTTCCTGGCTCGTTTATGTGGCAGGCGGAGGGGAGGAACCTGAGACTCAGTCAGGCTGCAACTGGTCCCAGGCTTCTCTTGGCTGACACTTAGCCCCACCCCCTCCTGGCTGCCACTAATCCCCGCCTCCTCCTGACTGCCACATTCCACAGCCTCCTCCTGGCTGAGGTCTTCCTGTGTATGAAAAAGGGACATAGTTTTAGTATTTTTTCAATCAATCACACACAATTTTCACCTCCTGACTGCTGCAAATTGAATGTTAACAAATATAACAGACTATCCTTCTGAGCCCAGCATTTTTCATTCTTGTCCCAATTTTGGGTGCCCACTGCTGTCTATTGATATGTAAAACACTTTTTTTAATCAGCAATTGGTGATCAATAATAACATCTAGAAAACATCATTTATTTATTGACCAGAGATCTGTAGAAGAATGCTATACCTGACTCCAGCTGGGCTCCTCCACTTCTTCCTGGCTGGAAGGCCCAGGTTGGACATCGGAAGCCTCAGCTGGTATGGAAGGAAGCGTGGAAGGAAAAGTAGAGAGGGATTCCCTGACTTCAGTCTGGTCTGACAGAAATCGCAGTCTCTCGTAGTACCACAGCCTGGGGACATAAACGTCATCTGCTGCAGCTCCGGATCTCTGGGAATCTGTGACCTTCTTGCGCTCCCTAAGATAAGTGCTCCTCAGGCCACCAATTTTAGCTTTTAAATAAGGGATGGTTGCTGTGTGGACCACCGGCTTCACTAACTCCAGCAGTTTCTCCAGCGCTGCCTGCCTCTTCTGTTTGTGGTTATAGTGGGGGTGTCTCACTTGCCACAGACAGGGCAGCTCCCTGTACTTGTCAATAAACAGGGACAGGAAATTGTGGTCGTTGAACCCATCCATTTTCTCTGCAAGACACAACACAAGACAAACCCTAATGTCAGGCAAAACTCCCCTAATCTTGTTACAATACAGGCTTCCATTTCGAAGCAGTATAGGCCCAAGTTTAGATCCTACCTTCGTTAGCACGATCGGCGTCTCCGATGCTCCTTCCTCCGCTCACAGATCGTACGTAAGACAAACGTGTGTTACGCTTTATACACACTGTGCATGCGTGTGGATTATTGTCTCAACGCTACAACATTTTTGGGGTGATGTAATTGTTGTTTTATGAGAAAATGGGGGTTATTTCCTAAGGGCAAATCCACTTTGCACTACAAGTGCAGTTTAAGTGCAGTTGCAAGTGCACTTGTAGTGAAAAGTGTCTTTGCATTTAGTAAATAACAGCCAACAGTGCTTTGTATAAGGTTACACAATCACGCCATTTTCTGGACTCCACACATTTCTGTCAGGGTCAGCTCAAACAAACACAAGCAGTAAATGTCCACAAAGAATTTCTTTTGGTTTTTTTTTATTATAAAAAGGCTTCACATATTGTCTGGCATATTGATAGCCCCCCTACCCGCAAAGAACTCCAGGTATCGTAACCGGACATCACGGGCACCCAGGGAGGGCAAGCCAGGACGGCCACTTTCAAGCGCCGTCAGTGTTGTTGGATGTAGGATTCCGGCCTCAGGCCCAACTGAGCCAGCATAGTTGGCCGAATTTTTTCTTAAAAAATTATGGAGAACACAGCACGCAAGTATTATATGGTTCAGTTTATACTCCGCCATATGGATGGGTGTCAGAAATAGTCGGAACCGGCTGGCCAGGATTCCAAATGTGTTCTCCACCACTCTTCGGGCTCTGGCCAGCCGGTAATTAAAAACCCTCTGTTCCGGGGTGAGGGTCCTCATCGGGAATGGCCGCATCAGGTGGTCCCCCAGCGCAAACGCTTCATCAGCAACGAACACAAATGGGAGACCTTCCACATTGTCCTCTGGAGCTGGCAAGTCCAAGCTGCCATTCTGGAGACGCCTGTAGAACTCCGTCTGGGCGGTGACTCCACCATCGGACATCCGGCCATTCTTCCCCACGTCCACATACAAGAAGTCGTAATTAGCCGACACCACCGCCAACATCACTATACTATTAAACCCCTTGTAATTATAATAGTACGACCCCGAGTTGGGTGGTGGGACGATGTGGACGTGTTTACCATCAATTGCCCCTCCGCAGTTAGGAAAGTCCCACCGCTGGGCAAAGTGGGAGGCCACAGTCTGCCATTCCTGTGGCGTGGAAGGAAACTGTTGAGGAAAAAACAATAAACATTACTATTTTTTCACAGAAACATGGCAAGCAGATTAGACACAAACATTCTGGGGCAACCTCCAGATAGCATTTATTAAGGGGAATTTAACAACGCCAAAGTATAAGGTACACCTATCATATTCCCCCTCCCCCCCTCTCATGGGCCATTTCTAACATTATAGGGGGGGGAACTCTTGGACAGGTAACCCTCTTCACTTCATTGAGAGATGAATGCCTAAATACAGGGTATTACGTGGAACAGCCCCTCCTTAGTTACACTATTGGCAGCCCACTGGACAGGTAAGTGTCATAATACAAAGATATAAATACATACTGTACACATTTGAGGACATTTGGACATTCTGCTATTACCTATCAAGATAATAATAAGATACAAAAACTTTAAACAGTACCATTGGAAAGTATACAGGCAGGCCCTTGCACTACATGCTTTGGGGAATTCATCCATAAATCTGACCACTAAAGAGATGGGTATAGTGTGTATGGGTTTGGCCAAGTCAGCAGATGGATGATTGAGGATAGATAGAGAATTGGGATCAGCTGACTTAGCAGTTGGGGGGAGGGAGGGTTACTAAAAATTATTTGGGGACACCACAAAAAAAAGCCTCTGGTACTCTGCATGAATTTAAATCAAAAATAACATTTACAAACATTTTAGGGGGTGTTTGGGGTACAGCACTACTATGGAGCAGAAAAAATACATTGTTAAGTGACTACATGAGGTGAATATAGGGCCAGGAGACCATGCTGGGGAGGTTATTGAAGGGCAAATATGTATGAAGGACCTAAAATAAAAATTACATAAAAATCCAGCATGCATGAGAACAAAGGGGACATTCACAGCATATTACAATCATGGTAATTAGGGAATGAGGAAAGAAATACAATATATTAGCAAACATTCAATACAATAAAATGTGATATAAAAGGATACAAATCTTACCTTCATATACTCCTTCTGCAGGACCTGTATGATGGCAGAACAGGTCTCCGGGATAATGATCCCCAGAGCCTGGGGGGAGATGCCTGTCGAGAACTTGAGGTCCTGCAGGCTTCTCCCTGTGGCCAAATACCGCAAGGTAGCGACCAACCTCTGCTCCGGAGTGATGGCTTGCCTCATGCAGGTATCCTGCCTGCTAATATAAGGGGTCAGCGAAGCCAACAAACGGTGAAACACGGGGTCCGTCATCCTGAAAAAGTTCCTGAAATCATCAGGATTATTCTCACGGATCTCACGGAGCAAAGGCATATGACAGAACTGGTCACGCTGAAGCAACCAATTATTGGTCCATGAACTCCTCCCCACCCTGTTCATGGACTGGACTTGTGTCAAGGTCAGGACCCCAACACCAAGCCCCCGCACAGCACGAACTCTACGAGGAGTACGCATACGAAACATGGCTAGAAAACGGTCGGGTGCTCAGAACGAAGTAACAGAACGCACTGAAGAACAGCAAGGCCTGTGAAGAGCGACCTGAAAAACAGCAACGAGCAGGCAAGATCACACAGAAAACTCTGATACGAACTGACTGCACGCACTGAAGAGCAGATACAAACCCACAAGCACAAACTGAACGGCAGAACACGATCTGAAAGCCACGAGTCTGAAAAAGCGCGAATCGTCTCTCACCAAACTTTTACTAACACGAGATTAGCAAAAGGAGCCCAAAGGGTGCCGCGCTTGGTTCTGAACCGGCCTTTTCTAGTCTCGTCGTACGTGGTGTACGTGACCGCGTGGTTGGCGATCGGAAATTCCGACAACTTTGTGCGACCGTGTGTAGGCAAAACAAGTTTGAGCCAACATCCGTCGGAAAAAATCCTAGGATTTTGTTGTCGGAATGTCCGAACAAAGTCCGACCGTGTGTACGCCCTATGAGAAGACAGAGATCCGTGTTCCTACTTAGCAGAAACACAAGATCTCTGTCTTCTCCTGTCACAGAACAGTGATCTGCCTTTTTTGCATAGGCAGACCGCCGTTCTGTCTGTCTCTGGAACAATCGGCGGGTCCCTGGCGGATGTCCAATCACAGCAGGAGCGGTTTGCCGGCGATGCGCTTGCGTGCCCCAGACCTTGGAGAAAAACTCATGTACTGGTACGTGATTTTGAGCTAAAGGGCTGCCATGCCGCAGTATACTGTGTGTACGTGGGGCGGTCCTTAAGCGTTTAAAGAACAACAACATAACAAAGGATAAAAGTGGAGTTTAAGAGAGAAGTATGGGATTTATTTTTTCCAAGAATCATACTTACCTAGGTGGATGCAACATCGGTCCGATGCTGCATCTGTCCCCGCCGGCTGAGAACCAAGCTATCAAACCCTGATGATCGCTCGGTTCTCAGAGCTCCGTGAGCAGAAAGCTGGTTACTGTCAGTCACTGCTGTCTGCTCTCCCCCTCACTGGAGCGCTGGGCTGTGGAGTGGGCGGGAGCGGTTGGTTCAGGCTCTCAGCGGCTCGCTTTTGAGGCTGTGCCAGGTGCCAGTTCACGGTTGTGGGTGGATCAAGACTATATTGTCATGATCTTTCCCCAGCCTGGCCCGACTCTGTGACATCAGCCAACAGTGGGCTTCAGTCTGCTGTCTGCTGAATACGGGTCACAGAAGTGCAGAACGAAATGCTTTGGCTGTACTTCACCTTTAAGATTGGAGGACCTTGCAATATTGAGGTTTTATGAACAAATGTACAGCAAATATAAACCTGAAAGATATGTATTTAGCTGTGTGCCCGGAGTGGGCTTTGCGTACCTGTAGGGGAAAGCACATGGTGAAGTGTTAATTAAATTGGCTCCTTCATTGTGGATATCTCATCATGAAAGTCCTTAAAAGTTCAAGGTTTTTAATCCTTAATACATTCTATGTGGAGAAGGATCTCGGTGTTCTGGTAGATCATAAGCTTAATAATAGCATGCAATGCCAAGCTGACATTTCCAAAGTGAGCAAAATCCTTTCTTGTATGAAGAGAGGTATGGACTCCAGAGAGAGATATATCATTTTGCCCCTGTACAAATCATTAGTAATGCCGCCTACACACGGCTGGACTTCCCGACAGAAAAAGTCAGATGGGAGCTTTTGGTCGGACGTTCCAACCGTGTGTATGCCCCATCGGACTTTTTCTGTCCGACATGTTCTAAATCTTTCCATTGGAAATGCCGATGGAGTTTAGCCCGTTGGCAAGTCCAGCCGTGTGTACGCGGCATAAGACCTCATCTGGGATATGCAGTTCAGTTTTCAGGAAGGATTTTTTTCCCCTGTTGAAGCAAACATTTTTTTTTTACTTCCTCTGAATCAACTGTAGATACAGGGAATATATGATTGTATTTTTTTCATTTTTTTAATGTTTTTACAGCTGCTGTTTCTGGTTTCAGTCTTTTTTCTCCTCTGCATGTTATCCTGTGTGTCTATGCACACATAGGCTTCTATCAGTGTTTTTTGGCAGGGGCATTTTCTGGCTTTAACCCCTTCCTGACCAGCCGCCGCAGTTATACTGCAGCAGGTTGGCTCCCCTGGGCGAGCTGTCGTAGTTGTACGTTGGCTCTTTAAGACGCCGCCGGAGGTGCGCGCACCCGCAGCGTGTCTCCAGAACCGATGAACGTGCCCGGCGGGTGCGATGACCACTGGGCAACCGCGATCGCTCGTGACAGAGTGAAAACCGGGATCTGTGTGTAAACACACAAATCCCGGTTCTGTCAGGGGTGAGGAGACAGATCGTGTTTTCCTACTAAGTAGGAACAACGATCTGTCTCCTCCTCTAGTCAGCCACATTCCCCCCATAGTTAGAACACATCTAGGGAACACAGTTAATCCCTTGATCGCCCCCTAGTGTTAACCTCTTTCCTGCCAGTGACATTTATACAGTAATCAGTGGCTATTTTTAGCTCTGATCGCTGTATAAATGTCATTGGTCCCAAAAAAGTGTCAAAAGTGTCCGATCTGTCCGCCGCAATGTCACAGTCCCAATAAATATTGCAGATCACCGCCATTACTACTAAAAAAAATAATAATAAAAATGCCATTAATCTGTTCCCTATTTTGTAGACGCTATAACTTTTGTGCAAACCAATCAATATACACTTTTTGCGTTTTTTTTTTTACCAAAAATATGTAGAAGAATACATATGGGCCTAAACTAAGGAAGAAATTTGTTTTTTCGTAAAAAATTTGGGGGATATTCATTATAGCAAAAAGTAAAAAATATTGTTTTTTTTTTCAAAATTGTCGCTTTTTTTGTTTATAGTGCAAAAAATATAAATCGTAGAGGTGATCAAATACCACCAAAAGAAAGCTCTATTTGTAGGAAAAAAGGACATCAATTTTATTTTTGTGCAACGTCACACGGCTGCGCAATTGTGAGTTAAAACAACGCAGTGCCGTATCGCAAAAAAATGGCCTGGTCATTAAGGGGCCAAATCTTCCGAGCCTGAAGTGGTTAAAAAAAAACAGAACTAGTGGGTTTGAAGAGGAGTGTTTCAGCTGTAAAAACACTCTTAGAAATCCACTGAAAAATGCAGAAAAACGCTGAAAAATTCAGCTATTTAGCATTTATGAGCGTTTTTGAGCCATAAGCTTTTGTGAGGGTATAGTTTTGCTAAAAAGAAAAAACGCAAATGCTAGAAAGCACTAAAAAATGCTGATGCAAAACACAACAAAACTTGCGTTTTTAACGCACTATTCTACAGCTAAAGCTACTGGCGATTTTATAATGTCCAGTGTGCATGAGGCCTTAGGCTCCTGCCACCCCTCTTGTGCTAGTCAGCTGTGTGTTTGTCCAAAGGGGACATTTGTTGGCATCCTGAAGTCTATCAGATTCTATGTGAAGGGACTCTGTTCTTGTGGCTCTAAAGAAAGGAGTTTGCATTTAACTGTTTTCACTACAAAACCAAGCCCACAGTTTGCTATATGCTATAATTTGCTAATTATGCTCTGTTTTTGGAGTATCCCACTCAATTTCCTATGCAATTTTCCCAGAAAAGTGTGACTGAGATCATGTCCCTGACTGCGGGGCATTTCACTGGGCAAGAACCTGGGCAAAATTACAGCGGCTCCTTCGGGAGTAAGCGCTACACTACCATCCTAGTCATAACGTTGGGTCAGAGAGAAGGTCAAGTAGAGCAAAAACCTCCATCAGTGTCATAGATGAAATAACACCACCTAGTGCCCAACCTGTGGCCTGAGGGCCATATGCAGCCCCTTGGTACTTGTTGTACAGTCATCAGACCACAGTAGTAGAAATGGGAGCACTCATTTTTTTAATTGAGGTATAACAGAAATCTCTGCTACCATTGTGTAGCATGTTTCCAGCCTCTCACTGTTTCAGCAGTATGTCTTCAATCCTCATCCAAACTCTTATGCCCCCTACACACAGTCGGACATTGATCGGACATTCCGACAACAAAATCCTAGGATTTTTTCCGACGGATGTTGGCTCAAACTTGTTTTGCATACACACGGTCAAACAAAGTTGTCAGAAAATCCGATCATTCTGAACGCGGTGACGTAAAACACGTACGTCGGGACTATAAACGGGGCAGTAGCCAATAGCTTTCATCCCTTTATTTATTCTGAGCATGCGTGGCACTTTGTGCGTCGGATTTGTGTACACACGATCGGAAATTCCGACAACGGATTTTGTTGTCGGAAAATTTTATAGACTGCTCTCAAACTTTGTGTGTCGGAAAATCCGATGGAAAATGTGTGATGGAACCTACACACGGTCGGAATTTCCGACAACAAGGTCCTATCACACATTTTCCGTCGGAAATTAGTGTGTCCACCATGACTGATCATCATCTCCTCTAGTATGTCTGTAGGTAATAACAGTCCTCTCCAGCATTACATATACAGATCAATACCTGTGGCCCTTTTTCTTTCAGACATTCTTTTTCTGGCTGCAGAGAAATTTGAAAGTGAGATACAAATGTCGCTGGTTCAAACATTGCTTTGACAAACAATTTAGTCTTCTAAATCAAACAGAAACTGTAAAGTTTCCATTGCTGATGTAGATGTGTAAGCTGTAAAAAGGAATCTTTAAGAGGAATTCTATCCCCCTGTATCAGAAACATGACCTAGAGATGACGAATCTTCTACTAAGAAAAAACACAGGCTGTGTGTATGTGAAGTATTTCCAAATTAACACTTATTTCCAAGGAAGATATTAGAGACTGGAACATTAACACATGTTTAGAGAACAGGTAGACAACCCTTACTCTAATAAGTCAATACTTTCCTAATAAAGTTAAAAATTCATGAGACGATGGCATGAGAAGACATTCTAGAAATACTAAGATATATAGAATATTCCTATCAGGGATATTGATATACCCTTGAGAGGATTTATTTGTGGTCAGAGTTGTGGCTAGATTATAGCAGTGTGACCATATCACTCAAGCCACTCTTTTGATCTTAAATTCCTCTGCCTTTTTTTTCCTCAGCTGTTCCTCTTGTACATCTGATACATAGATCTGTTAAAATTGTAAATTAATCAAGTTAAACAGCTGAACACACATCTAAAATATGTGTGAGCTGTCTTACCTGCCTAAAGGATTGTTTTTATGCCATACAAATCTTCTGTACTGTAATGCAGTATCTTCCTGCTGTCAGTACATGTGCATGCAGCACAACCAAGTGGTTCTAAATGCTGCCCCACCCTCTCCCTACGCTCCTGTGCAGCAGATTACATTAGGTAGATATCAAGACAAATTTAGGTATTTTTTTTAAGTTGGATTTGAAAATAAACCTAAAGTGATATTAAAATAACTTACTGTTTTATAAACCTTCTTTATTTTTTAATCATTGCCTATGTTCCTGTTTGAGCTGGTTGCTATAACCGTTGCCCCAAGTTTCCTGTTTCAGAGATCCTCCTTTCTCTAACTGTGTCCTATAGAGCCATTCTTGCATGCAGGGACATGAGTTGTGTCTCCCTACACTGTGTCCATGTCCTCATAGTTTATTTTCTGCCAGTTTTTTTTTCTTTTTTACTATTATGCAGGTGGATGTTGTTTTTTTTTTTTTTTTCATGGCAGCCTGTGAGTGTTATAGCGTCTTTGAAGGTGCTTTGTGCTTAGAGTGGAATGGAGAAGAGGGATCTATCCAAGGAGTGGGGCCCTCTGTTTTAAAGTGATGTAGAATTAAGGTAATTTTAGGGTTGCTTTGTATTCTCTACTTGCTGTTTAAGATTGTATGCACCCCACAGGTGGACTGGTTGGTGGAGTTGTTATTTAATCCTTAGCCTTACTGCACCATTTTTGCAATACATTCTGCTTCATCTGTCACTTGTAGATGCATCCTCAATTCTGTATACCTAGAGGCATTCATTACGTGGCTCACTTAGATTCAGAAGTTTGACAGGTGAGATGTCACAGCGAGTTAGGATATCATCCTCTACAGAATCTCTCACTGTAACATAAAATAACTGTGAAGCCATCTGTATAACACATTAACAGACATTTCATCAGAATTCTACAGATGGAATATGGTTTTAGGGCACACCATAATGACCATTAGGATTAAATATCTACAGTGCTTTAAAAAAATATTCACACCCCTTGAAACTTTCCACATTTTGTCATGTTGCAACCAAAAACGTAAATGTATTATAATGGGATTTTATGTGATAGACCAACACAAAATGGCACATAATTGTGAATTGGAAGGAAAATGATAAATGGTTTTAAATTTGTTTTACAAATAAAAATATCTGAAAAGTGTGGCGTGCATTTGTCAAAACTTTGTAGAACCACCATTCGCTGCAATTACAGTTGCAAGTCTTTTTGGGTATGTCTCTACCAGCTTTGCACATCTAGAGAGGGAAATTTTTATCCATTCTTCTTTGCAAAATAGCTCAAGCTCTGTCAGATTGGATGGAGAGCCTCTGTGAACAACAATTTTTAAGTTTTGCCACAGATTCTGAATTGGATTTAGCTCTGGACTTTGACACCATTCTAAATGATCTAAACCATTCCATTGTAGCTATGACTGTATCTTTAGAGTTGTTTTCCTGCTGGAAGATGAAGATTGCCCTGTATTTGGCTCCATGCATCTACCCATCAACTCTAAGCAGCATCCGTGTCCCTGGTGAAGAAAAGCAACCCCACAACTTGATGCTGACACCACTTTGTTTCACGGTGGGGATGGTGTGTTCAGGGTGATATGCAGTGTTAGTTTTCAGCCACAATTAGCGTTTTGCTTTTAGGCCAAAAAGTTCAATTTTGGTCTCATCTGACCAAAGCACCTTCTTCCACATGTTTGCTGTGTCCCCCACATGGCTTCTGAAAAAATTGCAAATGGGACTTCTTATGGCTTTCTTTCAATAATGGCTTTCTTTTTGCCACTCTTCCATAAAGGCCAGATTTGTGGAGTGCACGACTAATAGTTGTCCTGTGGACATATTCTCCCACCTGAGCTGTGGATCTCTGCAGCTCCTCCAGAGTTACCATGGGCCTCTTGGCTGCTTCTCTGATTAATGCTCTCCTTGCCCAGCCTGTCAGTGTGGGTGGACGGCCATGTCTTGGTAGGTTTGCAGATGTGCTATACTCTTCCCATTTTTGGATGGTGGCTTGAACAGTGCTCTGTGAGATGTTCAAAGCTTGGGATATTTTTTATAACCTAACCCCACTTTAAACTTCTCTGCAACTTTATCCCTGACCTGTCTGGTGTGGTCCTTGGCCTGATGCTGTTTGTTCACTAAGGTTCTCTAACAAACCTCTGAGGGCTTCACAGAACAGCTGTATTTATACTGAGATTAAATTACACACAGGTTGACCTGGACATTTTATATATGATATTGATTAGTGGTTCCAAATGAATAATAACTACTGCAGTAGGGAAATACACAAAAGATACACTCAGCATCTTTCCAAATAACTGTTATGCTTTATTATGACACGATTGAAGGTTTTTACACACATGATTACATAGGTATCACATTAATATTACAATTGTACTTTTATGGTAACAAGGGGCGTAACATAGGCAGACTAATTCTGATCAGGACTCAAAGAATGCAAACATGTAATGAAAACATTGTCGTGTGCACAGTGAGGGCAGTGTGTAATACATACAAAATAGAATACAATTATATACAGAACTTACAAATTTCCTTAACAGTCTCCTCTCTTTTGATCAATATTTTGCTCACCAACCATACCTGCTATCACCTTTAACCGGGAAACTCCACTGGTGGAGGTAGTCCTGGCCAAAGAGGCAAAAAAACTCGATTTTGGAGAAAATAATAGCTGAGCAGCTTTTTCATTACAAAATGACTTTTCATTGTGAAAAACAAATGAGTGATAAAACATATTTACAGAGTACTGGCTGTACAATCCTGTGGCCAGAATGGCCTTCTAGCTTAATTGTTGGCATGCTGATTTATCAGCATATGTAAACACAGACAATTCTACATAAAATGGAAGATGTACAAATGACAAATATGATTTCAACATGGCCAAACTACTTTCCAAATTATATATATATATATATATATCTCCCTTACAATTAGTATTTAAATAAATAGTACCCTAGACTGTGATTCAAATCAAGCACAGAGATTTCTTTAATTTAGTCATTTTTGCAGTGTCTGGTGTGGATCCAGGTGACTTTTCCTTCAAGTTTTGCACAACTGTACATGAAATAGATGCTGTATTGAGTCTCCAAACATTTCCTAATATATAAATGCATGTTAACAATCCACAAGTCACCTGGCTTTAGTTTTAGATCCTTCCAAGCTTTTAGGATTTGGAATTGGGGAGAAAACACATAAATGAGCTTGTCAAAAAAACCTTAAAAGTTCAGCAACTTTCTCTATGAGATTCGAACGGAGGACTTCAGCTGCTGAGACAAAATATAAGCAAGTGAGTAACACACTCCCAAACAAAATCCCATGGGGAGAGAGTCAACATCCCCTTAGGGGCTTGATAAAATATAAGAAAACATTCAGGCAAAAGTTTTCTAGTTTCTTACTCTACTTTTTCCACTACATTGTAGGGAGTGTAAAAATAAAACCTCAACACTGCTAGTAAGGACTCTCCTATAAAAATGATTTCCTCTGTTACTCTCTGTAGATTCTGGCACTCTGTACATACAAACTACTTCTGATAACACTTTTTACTGTGGCCTTTGCAGTAGCATTTGCCACTGGACATCCAGAAAACATGTCCATACAGACAAAATGCATACTCGTAAGATCCTGACTTGGGCATCTGGATATATCTTTTTGTAATCTCTGGAAGGGATGTTCAGCGTTTGGTAACACCTTTGGTAATAGGTAAAACAAGAAGTGGTATGTTATAAAAAAAAACAACTGTGGTGAACCCTGGCTCTATCCCATGCTCATTTACTAAGGCAGCCATAACTACTTGTGACTGATGACACTGTCCATCTGTCAAGCTGGAGGGAAAAGAGTGAGTAGCAGACAAAAAATGATCACCTTTTCCAAAGTCCTGTTTCATAAGAAATTGCCCCCTGTGGACCACTTGTTCTTCTCGTTCTGGGGTCCTTAAAGTTGAATTATTAATACCAGCTATACTGGGCCAGAACTAGGGTGGAATCTGTGAGTTGCACAGACCCAGCAAGTGTCCAGGGCTGTAATGCAGCATCCTTAGTCGCCTAGTCTGCTTCCATGTGTGAATTTTAATGTTAGTATGTCTACCTCAGCAAGAACCTGGAAGGCTGAAAACAGCCGATCAAATTAACTTAGCATGCTTGATTGGTTTACCTGCCGAAGTAAAAACAAACTTCTGGCCCATCAAATGGAGCCAAAAGCTCTTTAATTCTCTACTATCTATATAAATATATACTCTTTTTATAGCTCACAGGCTTTGCTAAAACATGGAGCTCTGCTTCTTGAGCTGGGGAAAAGGATCCAATGACTCTGAATACAGAGTATCCTTCTGGGTGATAAACTGCATACTCAGTATAAAACCGGGAATAACTCTACAAAAAAATTAAATATCTGGGTCTTCAGGGAGTGTGTCCTGCACTGGGCTCACAGCAGCGGATTCCTAAATCATCAATTTAACACCTGTGGTTTTCCTTTGTCTCCAGCCTCCTCCAATAGAGGCAATAAGGTGGCTGGATTCAAATTTACACATTTTTCATTGTTAGATTTGTACATAAACAAACAAAACAAATTCATATTTTAAACCTTTCATTAGACAAACATTTAGTTAGCTGTATATTTACTGTGCAGAATGTGGGGCCATTAAAAATTAAATATTTGACCAAAATAATGTCTAACTTTGTCTAATAGCACCTTTGCATAAAAGCTACAGCTCTGATATATCAGGGTGAACCCTTCATTATTGGGTCCAGCTTGCATAAATATATTACAATGGCTTGTTTTCTATCATACTGTTTGTGTAAGAACTCCAATTTCATGTTTCAAAAAGACAACTTTTTCCTGGCAATATTATAATAAATGATAACAATACCCTGCGGTCATGCAGAGATGTCCATAAATCCAAAATATTCCTCTGCTTATACCACTGCACTTACAAGGAAAAGGGGCACATCATTTCACAATCCACACATTCTGCTTTGGATTTCAAAAATAAAAATAAATAAAAACAAAAGGACCAATAAATCTGTATATGACAGAACAGAAAGTTCTAAGCCACATCAAAAACTATAAAATACGGTAACTGGCTGCAGGTGGCATCTATCCTAACAGGGTCTGTGGACTTGATGTCATGGGTCTGTTATATATAAATTTTATTTATTATTACTCTGACATCATGGACCGCACATCAAGTTATTATCAGACCTTTAGATTTCATTTTTGTAGAAAAACTTCTTAGATATCCCATCCATCTTGGCTTTGTTACATATTATGGCAGCTGTATTTAAAATTAACAACCTCATCTTAATCTTGTTATCTCTCTAAAATCGCTTACATTTTTCCCATTTGTACATAACACATGCATATCATTCTCTCACTTTCTCTTAACTCTTTAATATTTCCCTGCTTAAATTCTGCTTTCCTTATTTTGTTCAGATATCCTTTGCATCCCATGTATTGTAATCCCATACTTCACATACTCTAGCTTCTATGATTCTATTATCAGACTATTATCTATTATTTCTTGACTTACTAGTTGTAGTGCCTGACCCCAAATTCATCCCACAACTTAACATCAAAATGTACCTTTCTTTCTAGTGTTAAAGCGGTAGTAAACCCTCCCAAATTACTTAAAATTTACTAATATTATTAAGGACATCATAATTATCAAACGATTGATCACTATGTGTATTTAAAAAATCTTTATCTTACTTTAGTTATATGTTATTTTTTCCCCGTTTATCTTCTCTCTTCGCTGGCGCCATCTGCACTGTGGTCTTCAGCGTCTGCTATGATAAATACTTCCGCCCACAGTACCTAATCGTAGTGGTAATCCCGCGCATGCGCATGCAGCTCTCTGTTCTTCTTCTTTGAAAGTCTCGCCGTCTGTCTCCTTCACCCTGTGACGTAGGAGTCACAAGGTAACCATGATCCTCTTGGGGAGGAACCATAGCGGGATGTCGGGGCTGACGTCTACAACAGGAAATGACACAGCCCCGACATACACAAGAATCTTTCCGGCCGGGTCTCGAGTTGCCGGATTTTATCAATGATACCGCGCATGCGCGTATCACGTCATTAGTCGGGAATATAGCAATAATACAGGAAGGAAGCAGGTAGGCAAAAAATTAATAATGGCAATAGATTGGGGATGTTAGGAGACATGATTACATTGAAAGCTGCAAATCTGGGTATACAACCACTTTAATTGTCACCCTTGATCCATCCTGCTCACATAAATAGCTGTTTCTCTAGCTGTTTACTCTACATGATTCTTAGTCCCTGTGGAGTTTGGTGGTAACTCAGTTACCCATTGTGGATCCCTGTCCACTTTAACCATTAATCTAGGGGCTCAGTATAGGCGGAACTGCACCTTTGGTTCATATATTTTATAGCTCTTCTCTTGCCCTGGGCATTTTTGAGGGTCTATTACCCTTCATTCCCTTGCTTAATTGAATGCCCATAATGAATGGCCAGTCTTCTCTACGTGTGCCTATACCCTCTTGCCTCTAAACTACATTATCTAGCAGATGTACTACATATACCTGTGAACAGCACTAATCTTCCCTTTCTTATCTATAACACTCCGATGGACAGTAGACAGTGACAACATAACATATAACCACCAATCAATACAGTTGAATTAAGGGGCGTAAAATAGGTACCCTTTGTCCCGAAAATGCCTTACCGATCAAGGAAGTCTGATAACTCAAATATAAGCAAAAGGCTTACCTCAGACGGCTGATTGTCAGAAATTCCCGGATTGTCTCAAGCTCCTCGTTTCGGATTCTCAGGGTCACCTGCAAATCCTCCTCCTAGGCAAAGCTCGCCACCCGAGCTGGACATTTTATAGATAGGCAACTCCTATCCTCATATTGATTAGTGGTTCCAAATTAATTACTGTTCTGCTTTATTATGACACAATTGAAGATTTTTTATACACATGATTACATAGGTATCACATTAATATTACAATTGTACTTTTATGGTAACAAGGGGTGTAACATAAGCAGACTAATTCTAATCAGGACTCAAAAGAATGCAAACATGTAATGAAAACATTATTAGTGCCGTGTGCACAGTGAGGGCAGTGTGCAATACATACAAAATAGAATACAATTATATACAGAACTTACAAATTTCCTTAACACAGGTGGGCTCTATTTATTAATTAGGTGACTTCTGAAGGCAATTGGTTCCACTAGATTTTAGTTAGGGGTATCAGAGTAAAGGGGGCTGTATACAAATGCATGCCACACTTTATTTGTAAAAAATTTTGAGAACAATTTATCATTTTCCTTCCTCTTCACAATTATGTGCCACTTTGTGTTGGTCTATCACATAAAATCCAATAAAATACATTTACGTTTTTGGTTGTATCATGACAAAATGTGGAAAATTTCAAGGGGTATGAATGCGTTGTCAAGGCACTGTATACATAATCATTAATAAATCCCCAAGAGCCCAATAATTCAAGGTACCTGAATTTTATAAAGAAATACTGTCTTTGAAATATAAATTTATGTTGAAGCTGAGTCATAGCTTTTAAGATAGAATCAGTAAGGTGGCACCGCCACAGGAAAAATAGGGGGTACCATGAAGCATAGGAAATGTGAAGCTCCTATAGCAAACTCTGCTGGGCCTTCCCCAAATTGTTAGAGACACACAATTGTCTAAAATATCTTTGTACACTGTAGCAGTTCCAATACCCTCACTGTAGACACATGAACTCTTCCCACACCTCCCCCTCTTTCCCCCTGCTCTTTCGAAGTGCACTGCATTCGTCTTTTCTCTCCAGTTTGTCTGAGGGTCACAGTCATTTATCAGCCTCCTGGACCAGTATCACGCTTTCTGGATGACTTCTCTGCATGGCTACCCTACTTTCTCCCCTCTGAAGTACCTGCCATCATCCTAGGTGACTTTAACATTCCAATCAATGTTAATACTGCAACCACTTCTCAACTGCTCAACCTAACATCTTCTTTTAACCTAACACAATGGACACAAACCACCACTCACTCCAACGGCAATATTCTCGACCTCGTATTCTCCCATTGCTGCACTCACTGCAACCTCTCTAACACCCCCTTTCCTCTCTCTGAACACAACCTTATCTGTTTCGCACTCTCCTTGTCTCCTACCTCCCATGCTGCCAACCCACAAACCACTACCCGCAGAAACCTTCCCAACCTCAACCCTTTCCTTCTTCACTCTGCTACTGATGGCCTTTACGACAAAATCGCACCCTTGTCCTGCCCAGACCTAACCACTTCCATCTACAACAACATGCTGTCATCCTCCTTAGACGTACTTGCTCCTCTTTCTACATGCAGAACCAGGCCCCATCTGCCACAAGCCTAGCAAACAGATGACACCAGAAGTCTCAAGAGACGCAGCCATGCTCTTGAGCGAGCATGGCATAAATCTACAGTATCTCACAAAAGTGAGTACACCCTGCACATTTTTGTAAATATTTTATTATATCTTTTCATGTGACAACATAAAGATGGCCTAGGCTATAAGAAGACTGCCAAGACCCTGAAACTGAGCTTCAGCACGGTGGCCAAAACCATACATCGGCTTAAAAGGACAGGTTCCAGTCAGAACAGGCCTCGCCATGGTTGACCAAAGAAGTTGAGTGCATGTGCTCAGCATCATATCCAGAGGTTGTCTTTGGGAAATAAACGAATGAGTGCTGCCAGCATTGCTGCAGAGACTGAAGGGGTGGTGGGTCAGCCTGTCAGTGCTCAGAACTCGCACACTGCATCAAATTGGTCTGCATGGCTGTCATCCCAGAAGTAAGACTCTTCTAAAGATGATGCACATAAAAGCAGACTAAGGACATTAATTACTGGAAGCATGTCCTGTGATCTGATGAGATCAAGATAAACTTATTTGGTTCAGATAATGTCAAGCATGTGTGGCGGCAACCAGGTGAGGAGTACAAAGCCAAGTGTGTCTTGCCTACAGTCAAGCATGGTGGTGGGAGTGTCAAG
Organism: Lithobates septentrionalis; assembly: GCA_037952835.1. NCBI lineage: Eukaryota > Metazoa > Chordata > Amphibia > Anura > Ranidae > Lithobates > Lithobates septentrionalis. The sequence continues at coordinate 617,564 of JBBDGP010000956.1, forward strand.
GTCTGGGGCTGCATGAGTGCTGCCGGCACTGGGGAGCTACAGTTCATTGAAGAAACCATGAATGCCAACATATACTGTGACATACTGAAGCATAGCATGATCCCCTCCCTTCGGAGACTGCTGCCCCTCTCTGCCAATCCCTTCACTGCCTTCCCCTACCCCACCATATAAAATTCAAAATGCTAAGCACAACATACAAGGCCATCCACAACATCGCCCCTAGCTACATCACCAACCTCATCTGCAGATATCGCCCAAATTGTCCCTTCCACTCCTCCCAGGATCTCCTCCTCTCTAGCTCCCTTGTTACCTCTTCTCATGCTCGCCTTCAGGACTTCTCCAGAGCCTCTCCCATCCACTGGAACTCCCTGCCCCGGTATATCCGATCAGCCCCTAACCTGTCCATCTTTAGGAGATCCCTGAAAACTCACTTATTCAGGGAAGCCTATCCCACACCCACCTAACAACTGTCCCTGAGCCACCCCATCAAATCATTCCCTGCATCTATTACCTTTTGTACCACCACCCCTCCCTTTAGAATGTAAGCTCTACGAGCAGGGCCCTCCTGTCCCTTCTATATTGAACTGTACTGTAATTGTGTTGTCCCCCTCTACATTGTAAAGCACTGCGTAAACTGTTGGCACTATATAAATCGTGTATAATAATAATAATAATAATTTGGAGGAGTGTCCACATACTGTACTTTTATCTTTATAGTAAGTTCTAATTTTATTGTGGTGCAGACAGGGTGGTTGCCTTAAAATGTTGAGATAGAAGTTAAGTGTCCACATATTTTTGAGCTCTGACAGAAAAAAGATTAACATTACATGTTGCCATTTGAAATCCTATTAAATCCAAATGGCAGCTGCTTACTTTAAATGGCAAGACTTTTTTTGCGTTGTTGCAGTCACACACTACTCCTCCTGCTATGGGTTGTGTTCATGTTTTATATTATATTCTGAATAAGGATTATTTGTGATGAGGACATGGTATTTTCTTTGGGTAAGACTACACCATTTTGTAACATAACATTGCTTAATAAAAGTACAGTAGTCAGCTTATTCAGATTATGAAATACTTTATCATTTAAACACCCCATTTTATTAATGTATAAGTGGAAAAGGGGATGATTTTGAAACAAACCCCTTGAGGAAATACCCACAGACAGTTCACACAACCATATTGCCACAATGGCAGAGTGTGGTCTCTCTAACAACCTAAAGTGCTATCCTAATTTTTGTCAGAATTTTGGCAACTTTGCATTGTTCACCCTATTGTCTACAGCAGCGGTGTCCGAACTGCGGCCCTGGTGGCCCTTTGCTTGCTTTTATCCGGCCTTTGGGGCACCATTCCATCTGCTGATATCAACAATGGAGCATACTTCTTGTCGCTGACACCAACAATGGGGCACTATTCCTCCCACTGACACCATCAAAAGGGCAAAATTCTTCCCACTGACACCATCGATGGGGCAGAATTCTTTCCATTGCCACCAATGATGGGCCACTATTCCTTCCACTCACATCAATGATGAGGCACTAGTCCTCCCACTGACACCAGGAAACTTTCTACTCCCACTGGCCCTAGTCTGGCCCAACTAAAACCTGAAGGACAGTAAACTGGCCCTTTGTTTAGAAAGTTTGGAGACCCCTGATCTACAGGGACAGGTAAGCCCATGATATTTTGGGTTAAACTCAGCACCAGATCAGGTTGGCAGTACCTGCAGTGCTTCCTTGGAGTAGCTATGAGAAGGAGTTGTGGCCATTTGTATTTTTGATAAATCCAATGGGAAAACTGCTATGGGGCATGCAGAGGCTGTTGATAAGAGTCATAACACCTTTAGTTTAGGTAACACGCATGTCACTTGTTTCTCTGAAGGCTTTTTTATGGAAGACTTTAAATTTAGCTCTGTTACACCTCTATACCGCTACAGAAGAGTCTGTTTGCCCTAGAAGCTCTGTCAAGGTGTTGATATGGATTCCTGGCAAATTGCAACTTTCCATCTCCTGTCCTTCACTTTATTTAAGTGCTGTCAGGGATAGACATAGAATTCTGAAAAGGTTACACTCACTTCTTACCCCTCTTGCTCCTCTACACCCTTAACAATCCAGAATTTCCTCATAGACTCCAACCAAGCTTATTCAAATGCTGGGGATATAAAGGGTTGCATTGAATGGGGGATTTTCTTCATGGAAATAAGCCATATCCCCTTGAGCATTATGAAAATAAACTCAAAATAACTCCCAATTAAATGTTTTGTTATTGTCAAGTCATGTAATTCTTGGCACCTAAATTAAAACAGGCCACTCCACCACTTACCCTAACATCCTTTGAACTCTCTTGCCAATCTACCACACTAACAAAGGGTTATATATCTACCCTCTACAAACTTTTGATCACCGCAATGTGCAAACTTTCCTATATGACCCAAAGGGAAAGAGACTCGGGATCTACCTTTGATCTAGAGGAGTGACACAATGTTCCCAAGAATTTGGCAAATGTGTCTCTTTACACAACCTTGGTAGAATCTAACTATAAAACATTATTAAGGTGGTGCATGGTTCTTACCAGAGTAGCTAAAATTTGCCTGCAAACATCCCCTTCTTGCCTTAGGCACTGGGTCAAATAGGAACCATGTTCCACATCTGTTGGCAATGCCCCAAAATCACCAGGTTCTAAAACAGCAATTTTCCAAAAATTGGACATCGATACTTCCAAACACCTAAAATAAATAATATCCTATATTATACTGGTAGCAAGAATAGTCATTAGGTGCTGGAAACAGTCAGTGGTATCAATCAAAATTGTTACACAAAAACTGAACTGGATAATGATTAACGATAAACTCTTGTGTACCCTTAAAAATACCCAGTCGAAATTTGATTATACCGGGAAGCCATGGCTTCGGTTCCTGGAGAGGGTCTAGTGCAATTTTGGAGACTTTATCTACATCTACTTTTACCTTTTGTTTCTCACTTGAACTTCTTATCCACCTATCATGTTAGTTCCCCCCATTAGTTCTCTCTTCCTACTCCCCCCCCACATTTTTTTTTTGCTTTTTTATCTGGTGACCACATAAAACTTTTGTTTACCATTGTACTTTGTTTACTCTTTTACACTGTGTGCACACTGTGTGCAGGAGAGACAGTAGTCAAGAATATTGGTTATGTAACAAAACTTGAATTGATATTGTTCATTTGCTTATAATGCAATCAATCAATTCAAATGTTCTGTCATAACCATAACTTTCTTTACACCTAAGCCAAAAGCTTTGTTATTGATGTTTCTTTAATAACGTTAATAAAAAACGTACCCAAGTGCCTGTCTACTATTTCCCACTGTTGATGGCTTTCCTTGTTATATAAACTCAATAAAAAGGTTGAAATCTAAAGTTAGCTCTGTACATAATGCAATGAGCATGCTGCCCCTGGTAGCACATTGAGTACTGAGTTTTACGCTAAAAGTCATATTACAAGATTCATGACAATGGATGACTCCTGTATGTAGGAGGTCTATTGCTCATATGTGCTTGAGGGCAACATAACCTCTGGAAATTTCACAAAGAGAATGTTAAGGATATTCTTAGCCTATTCAACCAGCACCAGAAATATTAACTGTGCCTACACTATACATGGTAGATGTAGTCATTTTGTAGGCTGGACCACAATGGTTAGAATGCAGTCTAACAATTACCTAGGAACTGGTGACACCACTGCAGTATGAAGCATATGATATCATTAATATTCAGAATAGAGAAGCAACAGACTGGTGAGCTCCTCTCTCTGTTACTGTGCTTTCTCCTCCTATCAGCATACTCCTTGCACTGCAACATATCAGATGGACTCCATGAGCTGGTTCTGTCTCCCCCAATGTGCTGTACAGGGACTGCGAGAGGCTGATACTAAATAAACGTCAGGTACTTAAGCCCCGTACACACGGTCGGATTTTCCGACGGAAAATGTGTGATAGGACCTTGTTGTCGGAAATTCCGAACCGTGTGTAGGCTCCATCACACATTTTCCATCGGATTTTCCGACACACAAAGTTTGAGAGCAGGCTATAAAATTTTCCGACAACAAAATCCGTTGTCGGAATTTCCGATCGTGTGTATGCAAATCCGACACACAAAGTGCCACGCATGCTCAGAATAAATAAAGAGATGAAAGCTATTGGCTACTGCCCCGTTTATAGTCCCGACGTACGTGTTTTACGTCACCGCGTTCAGAGCGATCGGATTTTCCGACAACTTTGTGTGACCGTGTGTATGCAAGACAAGTTCGAGCCAACATCCGTCGGAAAAAATCCTAGAATTTTGTTGTCGGAATGTCCGATCAATGTCCGACCGTGTGTACGGGGCATTACACTGCTTGCATTTAAAAAATGAAAAAAAAAAATCAAGGATGTATTTATGGATACAGAGCTACAATAACTTTTATATCTGATTATGTTAAGCTTTAAGATGTCAAGTACCTTTTACTGTAAATATCATAAACATTTATTGTTGGTAATGTTATTATTATTATATGTATTATTCCATTATTTTTTAAGACAATTTGCAGATCACTCAGCATATTTAATTAGGAAGTAGCGATGACCCAGTTTGAATTACGACACAGGCTGCCATACAATTAGTATATAGTTAAATGAGAGTTGTTAATAAAACAAAGAAAGTAGAAGCCAGAAGCCACTTGCTTATTGTCATTCTTTAGTTGTGCTGTGTACAACACATACAAACATTAAAGAAGAAAGTGAAAGGAGGGACAAGCTATAATTATATTTAAAGACTGAAAGTCGAAAAAAAAAAAATATAGTTCTGCAAATTAATCCAAAGAGTAACTCTGGTTTTGCTAAACATTAATAAAATATACCGTAATTGCCATACAAGCTTAAAAATGTTGTTTTAAGTCTGTAGCCATTAATGATGTTTGAGATCTACCAAATAAAATTAAATTTGCTCTTTTCAGCTCCATAGAAACTGACTACTGTACAATCTCATTGTCATCTAGGCCTGTAGAATATGTTCCAGCAATATGTACAACTAAAGCAACATTGTGGTACTTGTACTGAAAATTATTCAATTGGCGGCCTGTAGGATCCAGCAGTTGTCAAAGTAGTACAAATCATTGCATGAGATCAGGATTGGCCTTATACTTCCATGTTGGCCTGTAGAAAATTATAAAAGAGAGAAGTAATTTTGTGCTACTTGATTCAAAAATTGGCCACTTTCCTGGCTAAGGAATGTGGCTAGTACAATGTATGGTATGCATCTCCTGGGCTGTAAAATAAACTCCAGCAGTATGAAAGAGAGAAGTAACTTCATAATACTTCTACCAAAAATTTAGCCAGATCAACAGATTGCATACCCCAAGCCAAATCTTATGTCTGTCCTGGCCTGTTTAATGTACTTTATACAATCCATTTCCTCCAAGTTCTAACACATGTAATGATGATGATTATGATGGCTCTTCTGACCTCCATTATCTTGCTCCTAAATTACTTTTATCTCACATTGGCCCCTGCCACCAACACAGCAGTCAGATTCTGCCTGTAGCATGAAGGATAGATTGGGCTGCCTTTGGAAGCCCAGTAGATTTTTTTCCCAGCATAGCATCTGTGAAGGGTGCAGCAGACTTTCCTGGTCAACACTGAAATTAGCCACAGACATAAACAGTTCTTCAAAATTTTCCAGTCTGAAGTTGGTCCAGTCAACTTCAGTGTTCCTCAGGGCTCAATCCTGGGTCCCTTTCTTTTTAGCATTTACATGTTTCCACTTGGCCAACTGCTTAGATCACATGGGCTCATTTATCACTATGCTGACAACACTCAAATATACATCCACACTAAATTGGATTCTACTTTGGCTGCTTCTCTCCTAACTATATTTGTGATATAAAAACTTGGATGGCCCATAATTTCCTGCAATTAAACTGTGACAAGATGGCAGTCATGCTTATTGACAACCCCCCCCCCCCCAACTATGTAAGGCCAGTCTTGATAGTTTATCTATAAATAGCAGTGTACTTGAGCTTGAGTCTAAATGGAAAAATCTAGGGGTGATATTTGATGCTAGTCTAACCTTTGATCCACATGTACAAAATGTTGTCAGAACATTTTTTTTCCACTTGAAAAACATTGCTCACCTGCGTCCTATGCTAACAAACACTGTAGCTGAAAAGCTGACCCATACATTTGTGTTCTCCTGACTTGACTTCTGCAATGCTCTACTCGCTGGTGTACCTAAATCCACAAATAACCGACTTCAATATGTACAAAATTCTGCAGCCAGAATCCTCACTAGGTCTGGTACAAGTGACCAGATTACCCCTATCCTGGAGTCATTGCACTGGCTACCTGTCAGGTTTTGCATAGACATTAACCGCTTCAGCCCCGGAAGATTTTACCCCCTTCCTCACCAGAGCACTTTTTACAATTTGGCACTGTGTTGCTTTAACTGACAATTTCGCGGTCATGCAATGTTGTACACAAACAAAATTTGCGTCCTTTTTTCCCTACAAATAGAGCTTTCTTTTGGTGGTATTGGATCACCTCTGTGGTTTTTATTTTTTGCGCTATAAACAAAAAAAGGCCGACAATTTTGAAAAAAAAAAACAATATTTTTTACGTTTTACTATAATAAATATCCCCCAAATTTTTTTAAAAAACAAATTTCTTCATCGGTTTAGGCCAATATGTATTCTTCTACATATAAAAAATGGTATATATTGATATGTGACTCCCAAATAAATCAATATAAGCGGCGCTATTCTCAATAATGAGTTCTAAAAATAAACAAACTAAAACCACATTCATAACTTAGTGGAAAACCATATCTGCATGTTTACAGTATGCTGTATACCTATGACACTACTGTGTATCACTGTACAAGCTCCACCAATTAAACAGCAAATACCCGTTAGGATAAATGGGAATACCACTTATGCGTGTAGTGATCTAAACCACCCAAATAAAAATAAAGTAAAATTAATGTATCAAAAAGTCCATCATATAAAAAGGCAAAGAATATCCGTGAAAATGTCCATAGATGAAGACACCGTGAGTAGTTGTGCTCTTTTTATGGAAACGTCACCACATCAAACGTGCCAGTGATTCCTCTCCCCCTGAATTCGAGACTCACCGGATGAATTTGCCTCACACTCTCGTGTTTTGGCAAAAAGCGCTTGTGACACTGTATCCAGTGTACTCAAACTCCACGTCCCATCCAATACGGTGTGATATCATTCCATATGTGGATAAAGAAATACGCACATAGTGTGATACCGTAAAAAACACCACATTTATTGAACTAGATAACCTTCAATCATTACACTCACATTGCACACTTGTAAAATCAAGCCAAAACCAACACAGCAATTCAATTTCCTCAATCCTTCTGTGTGAACTCCCAGCACCAATGTAAACACGGTCGCGGCGGACCCAAGATCAGCGGAAAACCAGGCTCTCACCCCACCAGCTGACTTTCGTCTGACTCCCGCAAGGATCCTCCGTTCAAGCCCTGAGATGAGATACAGCGTCTCCTCCGTTACTCACTGCTATTGTTGGAATGCCGTACAGCCACGCCCCGACATGTTTCGTCATACAGACTTCCTCATGGGTATCCCATGAGGAAGTCTGTATGACGAAACATGTCGGGGCGTGGCTGTACAGCATTCCAACAATAGCAGTGAGTAACGGAGGAGACGCTGTATCTCATCTCAGGGCTTGAACGGAGGATCCTTGCGGGAGTCAGACGAAAGTCAGCTGGTGGGGTGAGAGCCTGGTTTTCCGCTGATCTTGGGTCCACCGCGACCGTGTTTACATTGGTGCTGGGAGTTCACACAGAAGGATTGAGGAAATTGAATTGCTGTGTTGGTTTTGGCTTGATTTTACAAGTGTGCAATGTGAGTGTAATGATTGAAGGTTATCTAGTTCAATAAATGTGGTGTTTTTTACGGTATCACACTATGTGCGTATTTCTTTATCCACATATGGAATGATATCACACCGTATTGGATGGGACGTGGAGTTTGAGTACACTGGATACAGTGTCACAAGCGCTTTTTGCCAAAACACGAGAGTGTGAGGCAAATTCATCCGGTGAGTCTCGAATTCAGGGGGAGAGGAATCACTGGCACGTTTGATGTGGTGACGTTTCCATAAAAGGAGCACAACTACTCACGGTGTCTTCATCTATGGACATTTTCACGGATATTCTTTTCCTTTTTATATGATGGACTTTTTGATACATTAATTTTACTTTATTTTTATTTGGGTGGTTTAGATCACTACACGCATAAGTGGTATTCCCATTTATCCTAACGGGTATTTGCTGTTTAATTGGTGGAGCTTGTACAGTGATACACAGTAGTGTCATAGGTATACAGCATACTGTAAACATGCAGATATGGTTTTCCACTAAGTTATGAATGTGGTTTTAGTTTGTTTATTTTTAGAACTCATTTTTGAGAATAGCGCCGCTTATATTGATTTATTTGGGAGTCACATATCAATATATACCATTTTTTGTTTGCACATTTAAAGTGGCAGCTGTACTGAACACTGGTGTTATATCTGATTCACAATCTATATAGACACTTTACTTAGATTCACTGAAGTTGTGTAATAGACACTTTCCCTAAGCGCAGTGGTGGTAACTCAAGGAGGGCGCAATTCATTTGAGAACCAACTATCATTCTTCTACATATGTTTGGTGAAAAAATTGCAATAAGCATATATTGATTGGTTTGCGCAAAAGTTATAGCGTTTATAAACTATGGGAACTACTAGTAATGGCGGTGATCTGCGATTTTTAGCGGTATTGTGACATTGCGACCGACAAATCGTACACATTTTGACACATTTTTGGGACCAATGACATTTATACAGAGATCAGTGCTATAAATATGCACTGATTACTGTGTAAATGTCACTGTCAGGGAAGGGGTTAACACTAGGGGATGATCAAGGGGTTAAATGTGTGTTCCCTCAGCATGTTCTAACTGTATGGGGATAGGACTGACTAGGGGAGGAGGCAGATTGTTGTTCCTACTTAGTAGGAGCACATGATCTGTCTCCTCTCCCCTGGCAGCACAGGGATTTGTGTGTTCCCCGTGCTGGCTCTCGTGCCATGCGCTTCTGGTCCCCTGCTGCACAGGATTTCACCCAGGAGAGCCATTCTGCAGCAGTAAAAGTATGTGAGCCGGTTGGGGACCGATTAAGATCCTCTTGCTCACCTTTAAGGCTCTTCATGGCTTGGAATCCCATTATCCGTCTGAACTTTTATCAACTTAACCCCCTCCCCCCCCGTAACCTCCACTCCTCAAATTCTGGTATTTTGTGTGTCCCTCCTACTCATCTACACTCTATGGGATACAGAGCCTTCTCATGCTATACCCCAAAACTCTGGAATTCACTTCCAAAGTACATCAGAGAGTTATCTTCCCTAAACTCAAATCCAAAAACAGTTTTCTTTAGACAAGCTTTTACTTAATTGTCCCTTTTTTCCTTTGTTTTATCCTGTGTATTTCTTGTGTTTTCTTTGTAAAGCACTTTGAGACGCTACCTTTAAAAGCGCTATATAAAATAAAGTTTATTATTATTATTCTCCCCCCATTTTAGTGCATGAGCAATTTTCACAAACCACAATGCCAACATTTAGATAGCATGGGAAGAAAGCAACAATGATCTGCTGGTGCAATAGCTTCCTCACCATGCTTTATTTAATAATCATGTACAAGACAGCACTTGATAGCTCAGAGGTGTTGGTGGTGGGTGTGCTTAAAGGAGCAAGTGGTGGGGGGGGGGGCAAACTTTAGGTCTCTGAGCCTGACCCTGCTATTCTAGCAGTACTATCAGTTCCTACAGTAGCCTTCTGGTTACATATGCACTGCAGCTTAACAACTTGGCCCAGCTAACCAAGGACACTCAAAGCTCATAAACAATGGTAGATTGAATATTTTAACAGAAACCAATTTGTTTTATAACAAGATACAAAAGGGGTGGATTTACTAAAGGCAAATAGACTGTGCACATTGCAAGTACAGTTGCACTAATTTTCCTTAGCAAATGTAGTAAAGCTTCGCTTTGTAAAGAATACCCAATCAGGTGCAAGGAAAATAAAAAAAACATTTTTACTTGCACCTGATTAAATGATGGAAATCATCAAAGCCACATTTACTAATCTCTGTGGAAAATGAATACAACTGCACTTGCAGAGTGCAATTGCACTTGCAAGGTGCAGTCTATTTGCCTTTAGTAAATCCACTCCTTTATGTATCAAAAAGTGGCTGTTTTGGGCATTATTTGTACATAGTAGAGGGTGTTCAGTCTCATATAGGGATGCAGCCTGACCCAGACTCTATAAATATTGTTCTTTAGAGGCATACACACTTTCATGTTGTGTAATAGCATCCTTACTGAACTGTTTTTTCGGGTCCCAAAACTGCCTATCAAATTCACACATGGTGGTTGCCCAAATATGAAAACATTTTGGTCTGTGTTTAGGCAAACTGTGCTACAGCCTAAAGACTTAGTCCAGCCAAATATATTTTAGTTGGAGGTTGAGTCTGGAATGCAGATGAATGCACTGGTTTGCACATGGAATTTTCCACAACAATATCTCCCTTCCATAGCTTCTGTCTCTGTTCCTGGTCACTGTGAAGTTTAGGGCATTCTCATATCTCTTTCTGCATTCTTCTGCATTAAAAATAAATAGCAAATCCAAGAATTCTCACCACTAGAGTGCCCAAGAGGCATAAAAAAGCATTGCATAATTTATCTCCCTAGTATTGACCAAATATCAATGCTGGTTGGATTGACCTTTTTTTGGGCATGTTTCAATGACTGAGATATGGGAGTGTACTTTACCATCTTTTTTTGCTGCAGTGTGCAAAACAAAACACCAAAGTGAACCAAAAAAATGTGTGTGTATTACACACACAAAAAAGGGTGTGCCAAACAGTCCCGTCCTAAAGAGGAAGGACCCCTCCCTGACTCCCGGGGTGCAAGATTCCTAATAGAGGTAAGGCACACTCAGGTTCACCTAGCCAAAAGACCCCACTCCTTATTGTCAGCCAAAGCCAACCAATGAGTACTGGGTGGGAGTATCTCCTGAAGAGAGTCCCCCAAGGCAGGGGAGGAAGAAACCTAATGGTCACACATCCTCCCCCTGGGCTTCAGGATAGGCCCAAAGACCCACATCCTACCATCTGAGTGTAAAAGGAACACATACACCAGAGCAGGGAGAGCAAAAATCAAAAAGTCAAGTGCACTAGCTAGACCTTTTAGCCTGGTAACAAAAATTGCCCCATTTTGGCCAAAAGACCTAGCCCATAAGGCGTAGAGCAGAAAAAAGCTAAGGAGTTGTGGCCTACTGCAATTTCACACAGTGAAATTCCAAGCTCATAGTGTTACTTCGCCCTTCCCTGAGAGCACTTGACAAGGTAACATGGTTAAATCTGGAGGCACTGGGACCCTTGGGTTCCTCCAGTAGGGAATTACTGTCCCACTTTACCCAGTGAGCTCCCAATTTTCTGTTCCCCTCAGGACACCCATCATACCAGCAACAGCACTAGACAGCCAGCCATCCCAGCCATAGGTCCCGAATGATGGCAGAGGACTCCTATTGGACAATGATAAAATATTTTTTTTAAAAATCTGTTCTTATTAGAAAATTTCATATTTACAAAAAAAAAAAAATATATACTCAAACTTTCAGAAAAAGTACACCACAATTTTCCACACAACACACAACCTAAATCCACAAATCAAAAGAAAATAACCATCCCCCAATTCCTGCCCTGAAGCCACTTTCACTTTAACAAAAACTGTTCCTTCAATCCTCTCCCTTTCCAGCTGTTCCTGGAATGGAAAGAAAATTCTTTAAAAAATTTGAAAAATATACAGAATTTACAAAAAAGACAATTGATTTAGTAAGCAATCTGGCTTGCTGCTTTTTTTAGGTCTTGTATATCTTTGAAAAAGAAAAACAAAAAACTCTTTACCAAAAAAAGGCGATTTATATCTCAAACTTGTCGGTGTATCATGTCATACACTATTATATACATTTGGATTATACACCCACATTAACCCCAAGATTTCCAGTCGGATGCTTGCCACAAATACATTGCCACCACTTTCCCCAGTCTTTCCATATCACAGGTGACATACAAAAAGAGTCTTTCCTAGACCATGGACACACACTCATCCATCTCAATTATTTCTTTTTTAACCACTTCAGCCCCGGAAGATTTGGGCGGAGGACTTTTTACAATTTGGCACTGCGCTGCTTTAACTGGTAATTGCGCAGTCATGCAATGTTGTACCCAAACGAAATTTGCATCCATCCTTTTTTCCCCACAAATAGAGCTTTCCTTTGATGGTATTTGATTGCCTCTGCGATTTTTATTTTTTGTGATATAAACGGAAAAAGACAGAAAATTTTGAAAAAAAATGATATTTTGCTGAGAGGCATGTTGAGTCCATTGAATAATTTATTTTTTTGTCAAGTGATTGAAAAATGACAAAAAAAAAAAAAAAAAAATTACACAAAGTTGTCACTAAATGATATATTACACCCCAAAATACATTCTGCTGCTTCTCCCGAGTATAGGGATACCTCAGACTTTTTGGGAGCCTAGCCGCATACAGGACCTCGAAAACCAATCACCGTCTTCAGGATTTCTACGGATGTAAATTTTTTATTTCATTCCTCACTAACGATCACAATTTTAAAGGCCATAAAATGCCAAGATAGTACAACCCCCCCCCCCCCCAAATGACCCCATTTTGGAAAGTAGACACCCCAAGCTATTTGATGAGAGGCATGTTGAGTCCATGGAATATATTATATTTTACCACAAGTTGCGGGAAAATTATTATTTTTTTTTTTGCACGAAGTTGTCACAAAATGATCTATTGCTCAAACGTGCCATGAGCAAATGTGAAATGACACCCCAAAATACATTCTGCTGATTCTCCTGAATATGGGAATACCACATGTGTGAGACTTTTTGGGAGCCTAGCCGTGTACAGGACCCCAAAAACAATCACCACCTTCAGGCTTTCTAAGGGCGTAAAATGGTGATTTCACTTCCTCACTACCTATCACAGTTTCGGAGGCCATGAAATGACAACATAGAACACCCCCCTCCCCCAAGAGGTATGTTGAGTCTATGAAATATTTTATATTTTGCCACAAGTTTCGGGAAAATTACAATTTTTTTTTTACACAATGTTGTCACTAAATGATATATTGTTCATACATGTCATGGTTATATGTGGAATTACACCCCAAAATACATTCTGCTGCTTCTCCTGAGTACGGGGATACCACATGTGTGGAACTTTTTGGCAGTCTAACCACGTACAGGACCCCGAAAACCAATCACCGCCTTCAGGCTTTCTAAGGGCGTACATTTTTTATTTCACTCCTCGCTGCCTATCACAGTTTCGGAGGCCATGAAATGCCCTTAGCACAAACCCCCCCCCAAATGACCCCATTTTGGAAAGTAGACACCCCAAGCTATCTGCTTAGAGGCATGTTGAGTATTTTGCAGATCTCACTTTTTGTTACAAAGTTTTGAAAATTGAAAAAAATAAAAAAAATACATTTTTCTTTTCAAAAATAAATGAGATCTGCAAAATAATCACCATGCCTCTTAACAAATACCTTGGGGTGTCTACTTTCCAAAATGGGGTCATTTTGGGGGGTTTTGTGCTATCTGGACATTTAAGGGCCTCCATAACTATGATAGGTAGTGAGGACTAAAATCACAATTTTATGCCTTTAGAAAGCCTGAAGGCGGTGATTGGAATTCGGGGTCCTGTACATGGCTAGGCTCCAAAAAAGTCTCACACATGTGGTATCCCTGTACACAGGAGAAGCAGCAAAATGTATTTTGGTGTGTAATTTCACACATGCCCACTCCATGTTTGAGCAATAGATCATTTAGTGACAACTTTGTGCAAAAAAAAAAAAAAAAAATTCATTTTCCGCAACTTGTGGCAACATATAAAATATTCCATGGACTCAACATACCTCTCAGCAAATAGCTTGGGGTGTCTACTTTCCAAAATGGGGTCATTTGGGGGGTTTTGTGCTATCTTGACATTTTGTGGCCTTCAAAACTGTGATAGGTAGTGAGGAGTAAAATCAAAAATTTACACCCTTCGAAATCCTGAAGCGGTGATTGGTTTTCGGGGTCCGGTACGTGGCTAGGCTCCCAAAAAGTCTCACACATGAGGCATCCCTGTACTCAGGAGAAGCAGAAGAATGCATTTTGGGGTGTAATTCCACATATTACAATGCCATGTTTGAAAAATATATCATGGTAGGTTAATTAGATCCTGTCAAAAAATTGGCCAAATATGTGTATGTTGTATGTGTATGTGTTTGTAAGCGTGTCAGGACCCCATGGGGCAAAGGACCGCGCTATACTGCAGATGGACACCGGCAGCAAAAAGCGCCCTGAGGCGATTCAGTTCGCATAGGTAGCGCTATATAAGTCACTCATTCATTCATTCATTCATTTAGTGATAACTTTGTGCAAAAAAAAAAAAGTGTAATTTTCCCGAAACTTGTGACAAAATTTAAAATATTCCATGGACTCAATATGCCTATCAGCAAATAGCTCAGGGTGTCTACTTTCCAAAAAGGGGTCATTTGGGGGGGGGTTTGAACTGTCCTGGCATTTTATGCACAATATTTAGAAGCTTATGTCACACATCACCCACTCTTCTAACCACTTGAAGACAAAGCCCTTTCTGACACTTTTTATTTACATGAAAAAATATTTTTTTTTGCAAGAAAATTACTTAGAACCCCCAAACAATATATATTTTTTTAAAGCAAAGGCCCTACAGATTAAAATGGCGGGTGTTGCAATTTTTTTTTCACACAGTATTTGCGCAGTGATTTTTTAAACGCAATTTTTTTGGAAC